>JACEIK010004530.1:37570-57811 GCA_018107945.1 Datura stramonium
TTAACTACAAATCACATGAGAATGTACACATAACGATAGATAAACAAGTCAAAATGAAGCATTTGAGTATCACTTGGGCATGCAATTCTGCCCAAGATCAGTTTCCCCCTCATTCCCACTAAGATTTTCAAAAATAACGTAAGTTTTCTCTCAAGAGCTCTCAAGCAAGACTAGGGTTCCTCACCCATTGGAGCAATTCAAGCTTTCTTCTCCAGGGAATTCTAAGCCAAGTATGTGGAAATTCAACAAGGGGATAGTTCTTCCCTTGTGTCCCCAAAATCCTTTTCTAGTTCTCTATCAGTTTTAGTCCCTCAGTTATCGAAAGTGAATTCAGTCGTCAGTTAGATATCATCTAATTCATGTGGGACATTATTCATGTTAATTGTAATATGTTTCCACCATATTGTTACTACTTTGAAGCTTATTCTCATAAAGTGAATTCTAGCCCTGAACTTTCGAATGTGAATAAAGTATACGTCAGACTCTATTTATAGCTTGTAGAACATGGTCTATGTTGACTATTGCATATTTCCATTACCCAATTATTGTATAAATGCTCATTCTTGTAAGGATTATTTTATCCCTAGTGTGAAATGAAATCAACTAGGATTTCGCCTGTTGGATTAGTCTTCCTTGTGTCTTGATCCTATCAGTTTGGGTTTCCCACATTGCTAGACTATGTTAAGATCTTAGGCAGATGCTTTTTAGTCCAGTCTCAGACAATTATTAGTAGACTAGTAATTTCAGGAATGTCAGCTGCTCAGTTTGACTACAGAAATTCTCGAGGTGTCATTAGTGCCTCCCATTTATAAGAATTAGACTCAATATTAGTTTTTAGTGGTTCTTTAGGCGGTCATGAAACTTTCAGATAAGAAGCTCTGACCAGCCTTAAGACGCCAGCTTTAGATTACAGTTTGTTCTTTAGACGGTTACAATGCTTTCAGATAAGCAACTCTGACCAGTCTTAGAATCCAGTTATAGAATTCGGTCCGATAACACTTTCAAGGTGCTTCCAAATAGGTATTTCTGACTAGTCTTGGGCCCCATTTTTGAGCTATCAGCTTAGTAGTCAATCTAGGACTATCCAGTGGGAGTAGGACTTAGCACCGAGTGGATCGGAGTTCCAGTGCACCCAGGTTCCCAAAACTATGTTGCCACCGTAGGACATATTTTTATTAGCATCCCCCAGACTTGTGATCACCAAGTTCATGCCTCTATACCCTGGCAAGGTATATTGGGTCCTACTAATGGGGTGTATTGATGTGCTGTGAGTTTACAACACTTTCGACGCTCAAAACTGAGAAAATAGCATGGACTTAGGTATGTTTATATGGATATAAGACACTTTTTTTTGGTTACAGGATAAATAGGTGTTGGAGCTAAAATGTGCAAAAGATAGCCTAAAAGTGTAGAAAATCGGCTTAAGTCACAAGTCTCAGTACGAACCGTAGGTTGATGCTACGAGTTGTACTGAAGATTGTGAAAAGTTTCAAAGGGCTAAGTTATGATGAGTGCATCCTACGACTCTCAGTACGAGTCATACAATGCCTGTACGAGCTGTAGCATTGAGTCATGGAAAGATTCAAAAGATGTGCACAAGCGGCTGACTCCTGACACGGATAGACAGTACGAGTCATGGCATCAAAGGTAGAGTCGTACCATCACACTCGTGAAGAACTTTAGAAAAATTGAGAATTCTAAGAGTCAAGCCACGGAAGCACAGTACGACTCGTGGGAAGCATGTAAAAGTCGTACCAAGGCCCAACACTTAGTTAAATTTCAGCCAACCAAGGACATATGGGAAGCAGGTACAATCCGTACAAACCTGCTACGGGTCGTTCAGTTATGGAAATTCACCCTGTTAGCCTAGGAAAAGATTTTTATGTCTATATAAATACGTTTTATGTTTTATTTTCATTAGAGGACGTTGGAAGTAGTTAGAGCAGGTTCTAAAGTAAGGAAAAACATAGAATTAAGTTGATTGACTTGTGATCAACCTTTTCTTGATTTCTTTCTTGATCTTTGTGAGTTGTTCTTGAGTTATTTCAGATATAATCAAAGTAGCTTTTTTCTTACCTATAATTGTAAGTATTTATTTATGTATTTAATGATGAATGCATATCACAGCCTTGCAACTATGAGAGGCTAAAACCTCCATAGCTAGGGTTGTGGGAACCATAATGGATAACAAGCTAGGGTTACATAAAAGTAATTCAAAACCAATGCAAAACACTTGTATTGTATTCTCTTCATGCTTAAATGTTTCTTAATGGTGTACAACGTTAGGACTTGCTCGAATTCTTTATTTTATTGAGCCTAGAGAGGTAGAGATTAGGAAAAGAGAATTACAACAAAGCCTTTATCTTGATGATCATTGTATTAACTTGAGTTGTGGTCGCAGGATAGTTATATTTGGGACATATTGATAACGGTTAGTTTGAAATCACTCATGATACCTGACCCGGTGATTGAGTATAGTCATCCAATAGGGACAAACCAGTTGTTTGGGTAAACTTTAGTTATCAGTTCTACAAGTAAGCATTGGTGATGATCACGTATGTATACTTGAAGCAGTTATGAACCCATGGGGAACATAAACCCTAGTTATCTTTCATTCTTGATTTCAACCAAAATTTTAACAGTTGTTTTAATTATTACTTTCTTTAGAACCCCCAATTTGGAGTAACTACCCAACAAGTTCACTTACTGGATTTAGTCTAGCTCTTCTATATTCCCTGCAAATTCGACCCCAACCTCTTAGTTGGGTTCTTTATTGTCAATGTCCGCTTCATACTTTGGTAGGAGGTATGGTTTGAGTGTTATCAAAAAGTGGCGCCGTAGTCGGGGAATATGGCTAAGACTACATTATTTGCTTGTATTTGACTTAAGGTAGTTATTTCCCTTGATTACATTTTCTTTTTGTTTTTGATACCCAAAGGTTGTTTTCCGGTGGATGCCAAGCACTCGGAGTAGTGGAAATCCCCTGATTTCATTGAACCCCGAAATCAAACAAACACTGCGCAGAATGAAAAACCTAGAACAGAGGGATGCCCGAATAGATGAAGAAGCTAGGCAAGCCGAGCTAGCTTGGCAAGCTGCACTTCAGGATACGGAAGATGCCAGAGATGAGGTTGTTAATGCTGGTTGACATGGGAGGGGCAACAGAGGTCAAAGACTTTCCCCTCAGTTTTCCGATGATGAGGACCCAGACATTGATGGCATTGGGTCAACTAGAGCAATTGTGCCACCACCACTGCCCGCTGGGGCCAAATTCAACATCACGATCACCATGATTCAACTATTAAACATGAAAGGGGTGTTCAGTGGTCATGCAGCAGATGACGCCAACCTATACTTGGTGAACTTTGTTGGAATATGCAAGTCGTACAGGTTTCCCGGAGTTAGCCCACATGCCATTAGCCTCATACTTTTTCCCTTCTCTCTATCAGGGGAAGCCACTTTATGGTTATCGAAGTTGCCCAACGCTCCATAACCAACTGGAGGGAAGTCAAGCAAGCCTTCTTGGAGAGATTATTTCCTGCCTCTAGAATGTTGTAGCTTAAGGATAAGATCTACAATTTCTAACAACTCAAAACCTAGGCACTTCATGAAACCTAGCTGAGGTTCAAGAAGAAGTTGATAATGTGCCCAAACCATAAGATCCCAGATGATAGTTTGTTGGAAAGTTTTTACAGGTCTTTGAACAATAGCACAAAAGTTGTGGCAGACACGATGGTAGGAGGAGCATTGATGAGTCACACCTGGGAGCAAGCTGCTACTCTCCTTGACAGGGTGACCAAGACAAACAAGGCATGGCATACAAGGGAGAAAGATGCAATGGCCGGTACATATGTTGTTGGTTTGACTGCAGACCAATGGAGGAAGGAAGAAGAACGCGACTAGGAGTTGGCTCACATGCGCACATCATTGGATTTGCTTACAAAGCACATTATGCGGTAGGAGCAAAAAAGGTAAATGCAGTGGGGACATAATGGAGCCGGGGGCAAATCACTCTGATTTCAAGGAAGAGGCAAATTTCTTGGATAGCTAGGTGGCGGGTTTCCAAGCCAACACCCAATCATCTGGATAAGACAATATGTGCCAAGGTTCTGGAAACCAAGGTCGGAACCAATACAGAGACAACTATAACTGAAATGGGTACAAAGATAGGAGACACTTTCGTGAGCGCGGTGGAGAATGGAGAAGAAACGATGGCTACCGCAATGACTGGGCTGGAGTTTATGTGCCTCCCAATGCATGAGAGGTGGAGGCTGGGCAGTAAAAGTTAGAGAACATTATGGCCGAAATGCTGAAAAAGGTGAGGTCCACTGATGATCAATTGAAGGAGATCCGTGGTGACATATCAAGTATGGGTCAGAGAGTGGAATCTCATGTAACATCCATTAAGCAGATTGAACAGTAGCTTGGGCAACTGTCAGCATCACTGAACCCTAGACAAAAGGGTGCACTCCCTAGAAACACTATCCAGAATCCAAAGAATGATGACCATTGCATGGCGGTGATGACTAGGCGTGGTAAGACCACAGTTGACCCCCCTTTTCCGGTTATAGTTGAGCCGAAGAAAGAGAGCATAATTGAGGAGAATGAGAAGAGTCTTGACATGGAGAATGTTGAGTTTCTAGAAGCTCCGATAGGTGAGAAAAAACCTGACATTGATCAAGGAGCGACTCAATTGTACCGAGCTATCCTGCGACCACCGCCGCCATTCCCTCAAAGAATGAAGAAAAAGGCAGAAAATTGTAAGTTCCAGAAATTCCTGTCAATGTTTAAGCAATTATCTGTGAATATACCATTGGCTGAGGCATTGGAACAAATGTTGGAATATGCTAAGTTTATGAAGGACTTGGTGACAAAGAAGAGATTCGTAAGCTATTAGCCGGTACACAATGTACATCACTGTAGTGCCATAGCTACATGGGTCTTGGATCAAAAGAAGGAAGACCTAGGTGCTTTCACTATGTCTTGCACCATTGGCAATGTCGAGTTTGCAAGGGCACTTTGTGATCTGGGAGAAAGCATCAACCTGATGCCCTTGGCAGTATTCAAGAAATTAGGCTTAGGAGCCCCCACACCGACCACTATGCGGCTACTGATGGCCGACGGAACTGTGAAGAAGCCAGTGGAGATCCTGTTCGATGTACTTGTTAAGGTAGACAGATTCATATTCCCAATGGACTTCGTGATTTTAGATTGCGAGGTTGATTATGAGGTCCCCGTCATTTTGTGGTGACATTCCTTGCGACTAGGAGGGCCTTAGTAGATGTGGAGGCGGGCCAGATGAAATTTAGATTAAAAAAAGAAGAGGTCACTTTCAACATCTGCCGGACAATGCAGCAACCTAAGGAATTCAGTTTAATCTCAGCGCTTGATGATGAATCCGAGTCACTTGACGAATTCTGAGTTGTCAAGAGACTTGTGTCGTGCCGCGACGTTAAATCAGGTGCTTCTTGGGAGGCAAACCAAGTGGTGGCTTCGTGAATTCTGAGTAACCTGGTCACCTGCGTCGTGCCGCGATATTAAATAAAGCTCTTCTTGGGAGGAAACCCAAGTGATTGAACTAATATATGTTCAGTGTACATGGAAGACAAAAATGGGAGGCAGAAAAGTTGCTGAAAAAGCAGCTGCTACGGCTCTTAGTACGACTCGTGAGAACATCATACGATCCGTAGCAGGAGGCGTGGAGAGGTTCAGAGTTGTATTTCAAAGCAAAGACATCCGAGTCATCATACGGACCATACCCACCTTGTACGAGTCGTACCATGTACTTGTAGGTCCTCAGGTAAGTTTTTCAAAACTCTGACTTATGGGTCCGAGGGATGAGTCGTAGGGTCTTCCTACGACTCGTGGTATGAGTCGTGACGGGTCAAAATCTTTAAAATTACCCAACTCAACCAATATTTTTTAATCCGCCCCTCACCTATTTAAACCCCAGACCTAAAATGACCAATTTCCCATGCAAACAAAACCAAAGCATGAACTAGACCTACGAATCCCTCACACCCGTAACTCAAAAATAAAGAACAAACGAGCAATTTCTTGCTCAAATCAAGTGCATCTCAACTCACATTCTTGATTACCAGTCGAAGTAAACAATCAACAAGTAAGTCGATTGATTTATTATGTGTACATGAGGTTATGATTGTCAAAACCCCTGGGAGACTTTGTTTTTGCTCGAAAAATTTGAAGGAGGCAATGACCAGAGGTCTCAGTGGACTATGTGCGACTGGGAAAACATTTTTAAAAGTGGAAGAACTTGTGCATTGAAGCATTTAAAAATGAGTTGCGGGTTGTGACTAAAAAATGGAGGGATTAGTATTGTTAAATGGATTGACTTACATGCCTAGAACTTGGGGAAGACTAAGTACCCAAATCATGAATAAGAATCCCTATAAACTGGACCAAAATTGAATAAGTCAAGAATAGAGGCGTAACGAACCACAGTACGGTTCATGGGTTGTCACTACGAGTTGTACTATGCATTTGTATCAAAGGTCTGAACAGGGCCAAGCCCAAAAGGGGCAGAAGGTCCTTCCTACGACTCATGGAATCAACCTACGGGTCATACCATGAGTCATGGAAAATTGCAGTGTAGGGGCATCCTCAGATGACTCAAGGTACGGGTCATACCTTCGTGGTACAAGTCGTACCTGTGAGTTGTAATAGAGCATATAGAATTTTAGGGACTTCATACGAGTCATACCTCCAAGGTACGACCCGTACTGTTGACCCGCAGTTAGATACTGAGAATTTCTCTCCTTGTTTTACTTTCTTAGATATGGAATTCTAACCATTTTCTTTATAGGTACAATGACGATGAAGCGCAAAGCATCAAAAGCAGCTGCTCGAAGGATATTACATGATGAAACAGAGTTCGAACCTGAGCAAGCAGGCCACTCCCCTAGAGGTTTAGTTGAGGAGTGCCAGGTTGATACATCCGACACTGACAGAACCAAACCACTAGGGAAAAGGAAAAAGCACAAGCCGTCGCAGCTACTGCCACATCTAACCAAGCTCCCCAGTCTGAGGAGGGTTAAAGAAGGTAATAAGGAGTCAGGAAGCGACTCAAATGCAGAAGAAGGGTTTGAGGAGACCCAATCCAGAGAGGCATGTGGCAGTGATGACTCAGAGGAGGAGGCTCCTAATGATGCGCAAGAACAGACTCTGTCTAGAGAGAACCGCACAGTCCGGTGGAGAGTGCGGAAGCCAGAGAAATTTATGAGCAAGGCACTTCTCTCACCGTCAAAAACAAGCCAAGGCAGAGCATCTAGGAAGAGTTGCGGATCCTCACAAACTCACTGAATGAAGTTTAGGAGATGAAGTGGATATTTAGCTTCTATGGCTTCGAGTGGATGACCAAAACACCAGCTCAGTATACCGCAGAATTGGTCCGAGAGTTCTATGCCAACTATTTAGCCACCATGGAACAAAAGGCTAAAGAGGGGCAGAAAGTAAAAGACCAGCCACAACTGGAGAGTGTTTTGGTCCGAGGACGAGAGGAGACATATCATAGCGGGCCATCTCTCGGGTTTTGTATGGACCACAATTTATACCTGCGCAGATGATGCCGGAGTATGAGTACAGGGTGAAGGTAATGAAGCAAATCAGGAAGTTGGGTTTGGAGGAAAGGCAAAGTCAGCTGCAATGGTTGGCGGGTGTGATTGTTGAGGATAAGGAGGAAGCTGAGTGGGTTACTGGTGGAAAGTAGGTTATAAAGAACTCACTGAACTTCACAGCCAAAGCATGCTGGACACTAGTAAGCCACCGGTTAGCACCCACAGTCAACGACAACACATTGAGTGCTGACAGAGAAGCTTTAGCGGCATGCCTCATGTCCCGATATCCTATCAACATCCCAAGGATGATCGTAGAGGAGATACGAGATTGGGCGGTGGGATTGAGCACTACCATCCCATTCCCGAGTCTTGTATTCAGATTATTCACAGAGGATGGGGTGCCAATACAATGAGGTGAGGAGCATCTGATCGAAGGGTAAAGGATAGCAGACAACCTGGTAAGCCGAGCCTGGCTTCCCACAGCAGTTCCATTGGCCCATCCAGAAGAGGGCGCAATGGTGAATGCCCCCACCTTACAGGAGCAGAGCGAGACACCGGCTACAGATTTAGAGGTAGCTCCTAGCACTTCAACTACACCACAGCCTATCCTGCAGACTCAGACTCCAGCAGCGCATGTCTTAGTCCCCAAGACTTCCTCCAAAAATTGGCCAAAAGGTTGACCATGGCTGAAAGAAAAATTCAAGCTATGATGGAAAACGTGAAGCCATGGGTCAAAGCAGAGATAGACACAGCAGCTCAGGCCTTACATGCTCGCCTAGATGGATTTGAGAGTCGGTTCAACATGTGAATAGAAGAGCAGATGGATACCAGCAGTATCCGTGAAGAGTTGGGGGCTCTTCCGAGATAGTAGCTGAGTTGTCACCATGACAACCGGCAGTTATAACAGCCCCCACTCTTCCAGACCTCAATGAAAAGCCAGATGAGGAAATTGATTTGGCGGCTTACTGGGAGCCGACGACAGCTGTTGGAGAAAAGGGAAAGAAAAGACCTTCTGAGGATGTTGGAGAGGAGAGTTTGAGGAAGAAAAGGAAGAAGGAGAGACAAGAACGCAAGCAGGACAGAGAAGAGAGCCTGCAGACTCATGACTCACATTTGTCAGAGCTGCAGGAGTGAGCTAGAGGAGTAAGCAACTCCACCATGACTCAGCCCGATCTTGCTAGTGGTCGGGACCCTTTGAGTGAGCCACCTTCAGCCCTGATTAACACAGAGGCCATAGAAGCGACCAATACTACTGAGGGGGTAACCACTCCCCCTGTGGATACTTCATTAAGTGCACTGTCCACTGCTAGCGCCACGATTACAGCGGAGGTACCTCCTCCACAGGATGACAGAGCACCTAGAGCGCCACAGGTATGTTTCCTTCCCTATGTTCTTGTAGTTCAGCTTCAGGGACGAAGATCAATTTTCAAAAAAGGGAGGGAGTGTACTTGTGATTTTTGGGATTTTTTGGATTCGTCTAAAGGTTTTTCTTATCGTATTTCTTTTCCCTCGGGCATGCTCTCTAGTAGAACCGACATGTTTAGAATTTTATTTTCTTATTTTGTAATTTTTGTTTAATTAGGAAATAACTTAGGAGTACTCAGCCAATGAAAGTGCACTAGTTTTGGATTTTTGAAAATAATTGACCCTATTTAAAATTTTTGATGCAGTAGCTATCTATTTGTGACTTCATGCATGATTTCGGTGGATCTTTTGATATCATTTAGTTTATTAGCACAAGGAGTCTTGTTAAGCCATGTGTAAACCAGACAGGTAAGGTGAATATAAGTCATGTTCCATGAGTACTGTGTTGAAGATCTAGAACTTTCCTGGTTGGTCTTTGCATAAGCTAAGGATGGTTGGTTAGGATATGATCATAGGCCGTTATTTGTTAAGCTTACTTTTAGCCTAAATAACCCTTCCAAAATCATATGATTCCCTTGATCCCAATTTTGTGCCTTTAATAGATCATTTTTCTTTGATTAACCAATGAACCGTACCCATTTTTTATAATGAATCTGTTTTGGCCCTTGTCCTTCCTTGGATATTGTGAACCCAGTGTAGGTAAAATGCCTAAGTTGAGGGTAGCTAGAGAAGGGGTGCATGAATGGTGGGAACGAGAAAAAGGGAATGAAAAGAGAAAATGTTAAAAATGAGGTGTGGTGTGAGAAAAAAAAGATGAAAAAGTTGTAAATCTTGAAAAAGAAAATTCAAAAGAAAAAAATATAAAATTCTTGAAGAAGTTGAAAATATACCATACCCATACAAATGCACATAAAAGAGGTGAAAAGGGAGGAAAAGAAATGAAAAGAATATAGGGTGAAATAGGTGAATGGTGAAGTCAATGTATGTAGTGCCAAGTAACGGATGGTCACTCAAAAATCTCTCATATTTATCATGTCCAGCCCTAGAGCCTACATTACAAGCCACAACAAGTCCTATAGTGATCCTAATCTGACCATCTGATAGATCGAAGTAGAGAAAATAAGGGCAAGCGTATGGTATCTGATACATAGTACTTGAAACTTCTTTGTGAGTGTGAGCGTATCGCTTGTTTAGTCCCATGCAATATCTGACACGATATCTATGAGTGGGGACTTCATTTGTTGTGAGGGTATATGGATTATGTTTATTTTTACCATTGGTCTGAGTGAAAAGCATCGAGGATGACTTGATTTACTGTTGATAGCTAGATGACATGTTTTGATCCCTATTTATCATGTTTTATGGTTGTTTGTAGTACATTAGATGATGTTAGTTCATAGAAAAGGGTCAGAAGTTGTTGAATGTATAGTGCAAGTTTATTTTTAGTATTGGTTGTAGTATTCTAGGTTTATTTTCTAGTTGAGCATCGTATTTCGTTCTTCTTTTCTTTGCCTAAGGACATGCAAAAGTCTTAAGTTAAGGGTGTTGATGTGCTGTGAGTTTACAGCACTTTCGATGCTCAAAACTTAGAAAATAGCATGGACTTAGGTATGTTTATATGGATATAAGGAACTTTTTCTTTAGTTATAGGTAAATAGGTGTTGGAGCAAGAATGTGCAAAAGATAGCCTGAAAGTGTAGAAAATGGGCTTAAGTCACAAGTCTCAGTACGAGTCATAGGTTGATGCTACGAGCCGTACAGAAGATCGTGAAAAGTTTCAGATGGCTAAGTTATGATGAGTGCATCCTACGAATCTTAGTATGAGTCATACAACCCTTGTACGAGACATGGCATTGAGTCGTGGAAAGATTAAAAAGATGTGCATAAGAGGCTGACTCCTGACACGGATAAACACTATGAGTTATGGCATCAAGGTATGAGTCGTACCATCACACTCGTGAAGAACTTCAGAAAAATTGAGAATTATCCGAGTCAAGCCACAGAAGCATAGTACGACTCGTGGGAAGAATGTACGAGTAGTACCAAGGGCCAACACTTAGTTAAATTTCAGTCGGCCAAGGACATACGGGAAGCAGGTACGTCCCATACAAACCAGTTACAGGTCGTAGGATCAATCGTGGCACAGGCGGCACTAGTTATGGAAATTCACCCTGTTAGCCTAGGAAAAGGATTTTTATATCTGTATAAATATGTTTTATGTATTATTTTCATTATAGGACATTGGAAATAGTTAGAGAAGATTAGAAAGTAAGGAAAAAAATAGAATTGAGTTGATTGACTTGTGATCAACCTTTTCTTGATCTCTTTCTTGATCTTTGTGAATTGTTCTTGAGTTATTTCGGATATAATCAAAGCAGCTTTTCTCTCATCTACGATTGTAAGTATTGATTTATGTATTTAATGATGAATGCATATCACAACCTTGCAACTATGAGAGGCTAAAACCTCCATAACTAGAGTTGTGGGAACCATGGTGGATTAAAAAGCTAGGGTTATATAAAAGTGATTCAAAACCAATGCAGAACACTTGTATTGTATTCTCTTCATGCTTAAATGTTTCTTAATGGTATACAACGTTAGGACTTGCTCGAATTCTTTATTTTATTGAGCCTAGAGAGGTAGAGATTAGGAAAAGAGAATTACAACAAAGCCTTTATCTTGATGATCATTGTATTAACTTGAGTTGTGGTCGCAGGATAGTTATATTTGGGACATATTGATAACGGTTAGTTTGATATCTCTCATGAGACCTGACCCGGTGATTGAGTATAGTTATCCAATAGGGACGAACCAGTCGTTTGGGTGAACTTTAGTTATCAGTTCTACAAGTAAGCATTGGTGATGATCACATATGTATGCTCGAAGCAGTTATGAACCCATAGGGAACACAAACCCTAGTTATCCTTAATTCTTGATTTCAACCAAAATTTTAACAGTTGTTTTAATTATTGCTTTCTTTAGCACCACCAATTTGGAGTAACTACCCAACAAGTTCACTTACTAGCATTAGTCTAACTCTTCCATATTTCCTGTGAGTTCAACCCCAACCTCTTAGTTGGGTTCTTTATTGACAACGTCTGCTTCATACTTCGATAGAAGGTATGGTTTGAGCGTTATCATGTATACATCGGACTCCACGTCTAGCTCATGTGGTTATATGTCAGTTATAGACCCTCCCACTAATCAGCTCAGTTCAGTCTCAAAATAGTCAGTTTAGTTTTAGTTTGCTCAGTTCAACACAATTAATTTAGACTCAGAAATCTCAGATTTAGGGCATGTCTTTGACCATCAGACAGGGTCATCTTAACCATCTCAGTCTATTTCAACTATTTCAGTTCAGTATATCAGTGGGTCATTGCATGTCATTACAATTCAGTTATTTATTCCATTGTATTATGTTTTCTCCCACTTACTCAGCACATTCAAAGTACTAACACATACCTTTTATGTTGTATCGATTTATGACACAACCGCAGGTTCTAGACTTAGTGCCATTAGTAGATTTACTACGGTGATATCAGCAGCAGCAGTGGTGAGTCCTTATCTTTTGAAGATGATATTTGATTTGCTTCAGTTCATTTTCTTTCAATTAGACTTTAGAGTTAGCTGGGGGCTTGTCCCAGCAACTCATCATTAGTAGATGGCTTTCAGACAAAATTTCAAATATTTAGTATTGTTGTTTCTTTCAAATGTATAAACTAATTAAGTCAGTTTTTCTTAAATGATTTCATTATTTAAAGCTTCCTCTATGTTTTACTCAGAATTACCAGAGTTATGATAGACCATGAATTAACTTGGGATTACCTGTGATTCTAAGTACCGTGTCTCATCCACGGTATAGATTCAGGGCGTGACACTAGTGAAAGATTACTAAAGGTTCAATGGTGGTGGCTCGAGGTAACAAGTTGTCTAACTTATATGTATTTTAGGGCTCCATTTCTAGAGGCTCAGTAAATTTAGTGGAGAATGATACTTAATCAGAGTTATGACATAGAAGGCTGAGTCATATGAGTGAGAAGGGAATTAATAGTTTGGCTAATAAAAATTTACTTTTTGGGGTGAAACAAGCAAAGTTAAATAAGTGTGTTCATTTCTTAGACAGTAAATAAAAAAGAGTTTCTTTTCAGAGTCATCCGCCTTCAAGAAAGCTTGATTTGCTGGAGTTGATACATTCTAATTTGTATAGTCTTTTTAAGATAAAGTCTCATGGTGGTGCACATTACTTTGTGACTTTTATTGATGATCATTCTCGCAAATTTTTGAGTATTTCCTTTGAAGTTCAAGGATCAAGTACTTAATGTGTTCAAGAATTTTTAGGCCTTGGTTGAGAGACAAACAGGGAAGAAACTAAAATGCATCTATTCAAACAATGATGGTGAATACATTGATCCTTTTAATAACTATTGCGGAGAATAGGGTATTCGACATTTGAAAACTCCTCCAAAGACTCCTCAGTTAAATGGTTTAGTAGAGAGGATGAATAGAACTTTAGTTGAGAGGGTTAATTATTTGCTTTCTGATGCTAAGCTGCCATATTTTTTTGGGCAGAAGCACTTAATATTATTGTTTATGTTATTAATCTATACCCTGTTGTTGCTTTGGATGGTGATGTCCCTGACAGAGTTTGATTTGGTAAGAATATCTCTTATGGTCACTTGAGAGTCTTTGGGTGTAAAGCCTTTGTGCATGTTTCGAAGGATGAAAGGTCAAAACAGGATACAAAAGCTAGGCAGTGTATCTTCATTGGTTATGTCAAGATGAATGTGGCTATCGTTTCTATGATTCAATTTAGAAGAAACTTGTTATAATCTATGATGTTGTGTTTTTTGAAGTTGTACAATTGAAGATTTTGACAATGCTGAGAAGGTTGATTTTCAGAGCAGTGAGAGCTTAGTTGATGTTGATACAGTTTCTGCAACTATTGCACCTAAAAAATCTTCAAAATCAAGTTGATAATGAAGATGGTGATTATGTGCAAAATGACTAGCATGATATTGTTGATTCTCTAGTGAAAGATGATATAGTTGGCACAATCAGCTGCTATTGATGATACAAAGAGTTCTCTCAGAAGATCGACTAGAGAGAAAATTCCTTTAGCTCGTTATTCTTCAAATGAGTATTTACTCTTGACTGACGGGGGAGAACCTAAGAGTTTTGATGAGGCCATGAATAGTAAAGAAAAAGAAAGGTGTTTGATGCTATGGAAGATAAGATTAAATCCTTACATGATAATCATACTTTTAATTTTGTTAAGCTACCTAAAGACAAAAAAACTTTAAAAACATGTGGGATTTTACGGTGAAACATGAAGATGGAAACCCTATTTCATGTTACAAGGCTATATTAGTTGTAAAGGGATTTAACCAGAAAAAGGGAGTTGATTTTGATGAGATATTCTCTCCATTTGTGAAGGTGTCATCCATTCACACGGTTCTAGGCTTAACTGCAAGTTTGAATTTAGAGGTTGAGCAAATGGATGTTAAAACTGTTTTTCTCCATAGTGACTTAGATGAAGAAATTTATTTGGAGTAGCCAGAAGGTTTTGAAGTCAAGGGAAAAAGAATTATGTTTGCAAATTAAAGAAGAGTTTATATGGTTTAAAACAAGCTCCTAGACAGTTACAGGAAGTTTGGTTCTTTTATGAGCCAGCAGGGCTTCAAGAATATTTCTTCAGACCATTGTATTTTTGTGTGAAAATTCTCTAATAGTGACGTCATTATTTTGTTGATTTATGTTAATGACATGCTTGTTGTTGGTCAGAAAGTTTGCAGGATTCAGAAATTGAAACAAGAGTTGAATAAGTCTTTTTCTATGAAAGACTTAGGATCAGCAAAGCAAATTCTCGGCATGCAGATTTTCCATGACAGAAAAGCCAAGAAGTTATGGTTATCATAAGAGACGTACATTCAGAAAGTACTTCGCAGTTTCAACATGGATAAGGCTAAGATTGTCAATACACCTTTAGTTATACACTTCAAATTGAGCATGAAGCAGTATCCTTCCGGTGATAATGAGAATAAATATATGAAGAAAGTTCCTTATGCTTCAACTGTTGGTAGTTTAATGTATGCAATAATTTGTACAAGATCATATATTGCTCATGTTGTTGCTATTGTTAGCCGTTTACTTTCTAATCCATGAAGAGAGCATTGGAATGTAGTGAAGTTGATAATGAGATATCTTTGTGGTACTTCTAGTTTGAGTTTATGTTTTGGGACAGGAAAACCTATTCTTTGTGGTTACACTGATTTATATATGGCAGGTGATGTTGATACTTGAAAATCTACTTCAAGCTATTTGGTTACTTTTGCAGGGAAAGTTGTGTCTTGGCAATCTAGGTTTTGTAAAAATATGTTTCTCTATCTACTATAGAAGACGAGCTTATTGTTGCTGTTAAAGCTTGTAAAGAGTTGGTCTGGACGAAGAGATTATTGAGGGAACTTGGTTGTGCTCAGGAGAGGTATGTGTATTACTGCGACAATCAAAGTGCTATTCATCTTAACAAGAATTCTATATTTTATGGTCGGTCTAAACACATTGGTGTGAGGTTCCACTGGATTGGAGATGTGTTGGATTCTAAGTTTCTTGAACTTTAGAAGATTTATACGGATGATAATGGTTCCGACATAATGACTAAAGCTTTGACAAGGAAAAAGTTTGAAGAGTTTTGCATGATCGTCGGGATGGCGGTCTCCTCCACATAGTCGAGAGGGGGAGAATTGTTGGGTTTTGGATATTTTTCCCTTCCTATGTGGATAAATAAAGCCCAATTTAGATCAACCCACTTTTACCCGTATGATCACTATCATGGTGCATATATAAGGTGTTACACCCTGTAAATGTTAACGTTTAGTAAGCGTACGCATGGATTTGTGACGAATAGAGAGAGCATGACGCGTGTAGAAAAAGCCATGGAAGTGGGGTCGGATGGAACCAGCGCGCACAAGGCCAGCACGATGCGCTAGCCAGCAGTGCACTGGCCAGCACGGCGTGGCAGGAAGGTTGGTGCTATCGGAAGCGCGGCGCGCCCCCTGCCACCACCCTTAATATATATAAAGCCCCTCCTTTCATTTTACCAACATATTCCTTCGGCCAGAGAGAGTATAAATCAAGGATTTCAATAGTTTTTTGTCCGACTGCGCTACCAAATGACGTCCAATCTCAAATTAACTTTGCGTAACTAGTTCTGAGCCTACAGGAAGCATTACTACAGAATTATTTCTCAAAAATACGCTCGGAAAATTGGAACTCTACCTAGTAGAAGTTGACAGAATTGCTCCAAATTGATTCCTAAACGACCTCAAGCTTTAGGTAAGAATTTCTCCCTTCTAAACTCTCAGTAAATTATAGGTTTTCGATTGTATTTTACAAAGTTGAATTATAGTTTTTTTAGTATCAAAAGTTACCGTTTTGCCTAATTTAGTATTGAAATTAGACCCATTCTTTCAGTATTAGAGTTACAATTGAAAAGAGCTGAAGAATACAAGTTGAAACTCTTCGATTATTTGGGAAAAGGCAACCAAGGTATGTTAAGGCGAATTCCTTTGACATGTTACTTCCTATGGTATTGTACTACAGCTTAAGCCTTCGTAAGAAAATCAGAAGTATGTTTATTGTGGTTAGCTACTATTGTTAGTTGAGACTAGTACTTTATATTTAGTTTGGGATTGACCCTGCCCTGTATAGAATTCCGTGACCAACCCCAGAGTTACTAGCTGTGTCGTCGCTCGCCAGGGGCTATATGACGTTGCTCCAAGGAGTGATATGTCGTCCTAAGGGACGATGCAGAGGCCCAAGGGCCATATTATAGTCCATTCCATGGCTGGACTATTATCTTTATGTCGTATCGACATCACACCCTTGTCCAGCCTGGTGCCTAGGGTACAGTTATCAAGAGTCCACCAGACTCAGACGCAGCTACAAAACGGGAGTTGGGCGGGCTCAGTGCAAACCCAGGGGACTGGTAGGACGACTATAGTTACGTGTTGACTCATTTTGACCTGATTAGGTATGTATAGATTGAAGTGAACTTGCCAGGGCTTATGGGGGCTCGAGCGGGTTATTCTGTGTTGGATGTACCTTCCGAGCTTGTGGGAGCTAGGTAAGATTCTTGTTTGTACTATTTACTGTTAGTTGTACAGCAGATTGTAAGGTTATATCAGGTTAATTATCTATCCCTCCTATTGAATAGTTCAGTTTCATTATCAGTGTGAATTATTCATTTTGTTTACTGCCTTACATATTCGGTACATATTGTACTGATGCCCATCCTTGGGGTGCTGCATTACTTTCCTGCAGGTGCGAGTAGACGTGCATCGGTACCTTCTTAGCTTCTAGCCTTAGTCAGCAGTACAGTCAGCTCCCTTCCTCCGGAGCTAATAGTTGGAAGGTTTGTTCTTTTTGATCGTATGGTTTATGGGTAGGTCGGGGCCCTGTCTCAACTATTATTCCACTCTTAGATGCTTGCAGGCTACAGATTTCCAGTTGTTCATTTTGTTGTTGGTTTTGTGGGGCCTATATATGTTTTATTTTATGTGATGGTCGTGTGGGGCCTTGTTTAACTGTTAATAGTGGCCTTGTCGGCTATAGTGTGGTTGTGCCCGAATTTCATTCTGCTAAAACTAGACAGCATGGTGGTCTTGTCAGCCCACATAGAATTCCCTTTTATTGTTTGTTGTTGGTTAGCTATTTTATTTTACAGGTGGTTATACGACCTTGTCGGTTGGAGGATGTATTTACAATCGGGATATAGCTCGTTGTTTTCTTGAATTAAGTTGAAGGCATGCACCAGACGTGTATAAGCCCAATCAGGTCAGTCAGATCCCAGTGTGGCACAAGGTGCCATTTATGTATCCCAAAGTGGGGCGTGACAAACTTGGTATCAGAGCAGGTCGTATCCCAAGGATTCTGCAAGCCATGTCAAGTAGAGTTTTATCAATAGATGTGTTGTGCACCACATTCTATAGACAGAAGGCTGTGAGGCTTGTTAGGTTGGTTACTCTTCTTTGTCGTGCTATAGAGCTATGTTGTATAGGGTTGAGTCCCTAAGTTTACTATATTTTGCTTTTCTATAGAAAAATGTCTGACATGCAACAGACTACGACCGACTAGAAAATAGATACATCGGCAGGAGAAGGCACTAGCAGCGTGCCTCAATCAGAGCTAAGCCAATCTAAGGGCGATAAGGAGATTTCATCTCGGTCTCCCCAGCATTCTCCTCCACGCCAGGAGCATCTAGAACGGCAGATGTGTCGGCACCACCTCCAACAGTTTCTATACCGATACCATCAGATCAGGAGGTTAGGAGCACTGTCTTTATGTTAGCTTAGATGATGGCAGCGCAGCGTCAGCCAGTGGCACCTGTGGTTGCTGAGTCTTCGGAAGGACCTGGTAGTTCGAGGGTCCAAGAGTTCCTCTCTCTGAGTCCCCCGCAATTCACAGGGACGGACTGAGATGAGGACCCTCAAGACTTCTTTGACCAGCTGCAGCGGATTTTTAGAGTAATGCATGCCACGCTTGCGGAGTTGGTTGAGTTAGCAGTATTTCGACTACGGGACATAGCAGTGTTATGGTATGAGAGTTGGGAAAGGTCCCAAGGTAGAGATGTTCCCCCTACGACTTGGTCCAGCTTTTCAGAGGCCTTCTTAGACCACTCTTTGCTGCAAGAAATTTGATAGGCCCTGGTAGATCAGTTTTTGCATCTAGAGTAGGGCTCGATGAATGTTCGGGAGTATGATATAAGATTTGAGTCTTTGGCCTGATATGCACCAGCTTTCGTAGACACTATGCCAGCCAGAGTGCACCAGTTTATTATGGGGCTGCTCCCCGATTACGTGGATACTTGTGTTATGGCTACTCTATGAGAGGACATGGATATCGCCCATATTCAGGCATTTTCTCAGAGTATTGAGGGGATCAGATAGTGATAGCTGGAGATAGAGAGGGTAAATCAGGAGCAGCGCCGTAGGGCTAGACCTAGTGACACCCATACAGAGTTTCAGGGCGAACCTAGGCCACAACTATCAGGCAAACCACTTAGACCCCAACCTCCACAGTAGTAGCAGGGTGGTAGATTAGACCACCGGAGGCTGTTAGGACCCGGTGAGGGCTCACGAGTATTGGGTTCGCAGCAGCAGAGAGGGTCAGATCAAAGCAGATTCACCATGCCACATTCTCCTATCTGCAGTCGATGTCATCTTGGGGCATGCAGGTATGATTCCACTGCTTGTTGCACCTGTGGACAAGAAGGTCACATGATGAGAGACTGTCCAACCAAAGGTCAAGGTGATCGGGACCGACAAGATAGATCTTCAGTAGGGTCACGTTCCCCAGAACCTCCAGCAGGGCGCAAGCCCTCAGCTCCAACTGGTAGAGCCGAGGCAGGTTGGGGCATCCAGTTCAGGCACCGGTCTGGATCGCACATATGCTTTACCGGGAGATAGGAGTTGGAGTCATCGCCGGATGTCGTGATAGGTATGCTGGACATTTGTTCTCATTCAGTTTATGTTTTTATAGACCCAGGTTCCACTTTTTCTTATGTTACACCATTAGTGGCTCGAAAGTTTTGTATAACGCAAAAATTGCTTCAGTGACCCTTTCAGTGTCTACACCTGTCCGTGATTCTATTTTAGCTAAACGGATCTACTTGGGTGGAAATTTCTTTTACCTATTTCTCTAGGTAATCTATTATTGACAATCTCGTCCCAACTTCTTTCACTGTAAAAGACCACAATATTCTATATTCACGACTTGTCTCAAACAAGAGAAAGAAACAAGCATAAAATCTTTTTTATAAATCTTCTAAATATGCTCCCTATGATAACTGAATTCATAAATTATGGTCAACAAACAATACGAGCCGGTGATGATAGGTGGATCTGGTAATTGGTCTGTTCTGATTCTGATAGGTGCGCCTGACATGGCATTTCCACGATTAAATAATATTTCATTCTGGTTGTATCCTCCAAGTCTCTTGCTCCTATTAAGCTCAGCCTTAGTAGAAGTGGGTAGTGGCACTTGGTGGATGGTCTATCCGCCCTTAAGTGGTAATACCAGCCATTCTAGGGAGTAGTTGATTTAGCAATTTCTAGTCTTCATCTATCTGGTGTTTCGTGCGAGCCTCCCATTGGGGACCCGCTATGCCAAAAGCGAGAGAAACCCCATCTCTCTTTCCTTTTTTCACCCCCATGTCGCCACACGGGGGAAACATGGGGACGTAAAAAAGGGGGTCCTATCAACTTGTTCCGACCTAGGATAATAAGCTCATGAGCTTGGTCTTACT
>JACEIK010004530.1:86196-101310 GCA_018107945.1 Datura stramonium
GTAATTTCTACATAGCTAAATCCTACATAACTAATACCTACATAACTAATACTTGCATAACTAATACCTCATAACTAATACATGAATAACTAAAATCTACATAACTAATCACTGCATAAAATAATACATATATTCCCTCATAACTAATTCATGTATTACTAATACTTACATAACTCTAACCTGTAACCAAACGACCCCTTAGTGTTTAATTTTCTAAGTGCTGAAAAAAATATTTATTAGGTTTAGATTTCTTTTATTTTTGTTTTTAGTTTGATACCCTTCTTGACATGACATCATGGAAACAAATGGGTTAAATGGTGGATACTCTTATTTCGGTGAGTACTATTTGAATTATGGAGGACCCCACTTATGCCAACACTGTCATATATGTAATATATGTGGTGGTCAGGATGGCCATTGGAATGGTTGTCCAAATTCATATTCCCCTCCCCAAAGCCCCTACTATGATCCTTTTGTTATTTTTTTATGAGTACAGAAATGATGAAATGGAGGAATTGGAACACCAAGCTCAGATAGAAAATATGTTAAAATAGGTCCTTGAGCAGACAGAAGTGATGAGGGAGCAGATGGAAGTAATGGGTTTTAACTAAGGAAAATGGAGAGTCCTTAGAAATGATAAGAGCCAAGTTCATGGAGTTGATGACTGAGGCTGAAGCTTATGTTGATTTTCAAGTAACAGTCTTAGCTAATACTCAAGAGGGATTGCAAGAAGAAGAAAAGGGCGAGTTCTTGGAACAAGCTCAAAAGTTAGAAGCTCTTGAGAGTCTCTGTGATGATCGCACACATATGGCCAATCCAATCATGAAAGGAGAGATATATTTCTAACCATTTGACATTCATGTGGAGTCAGACGTTGATGTGGAGAAGGTGTACACAAGTAAGGAGGTCAAACACAATGCAGTTTCAGAGTTGAGGTGTATTGTACCCCACTCGAAGTATTTCTCGACATTAAGATTGGTTGACAACCTAGAAATAGAGTCTTCCAACCTTGTAGAGAAAGGTCTAGCGGAGGAAAAGCCCCATATATTCTGAAATTTGCTGATTTTGAGAGACAAAATGACTTCACTTACGTGAGGGCCAATAAGTGCTAGAGGCGACATCTACTGCTTGGTCCTTTTATTTTTTCACCACCATCCCTAGAGCATAAGAGAAAACTAGAGAAGAAATTAGGAGTGATATTCATATCCTCAAAGTGGAGGAAAAAGTGGTGAAACTTGCGTCGTGCTACGACGTAAAATAAGGTGTTGCTTGGGAGGAAACCCAAGAGTACCACATATACACTTTCTTTTTAGTTTGTTTGTATTTTTGGTTATTTTTCACTTGTTGTTGTTTGTTTTGGTTGTTAAGCACAGATTCAGGGGAAGTCTGAGTACCCATGAAAGGGAAAGCTAAGGAGCATGACAAAAAAATGAGTGTGGGATCGATGACCCATATGTTCAAAAATGGAGAAAAATGTGTTGTTAGCTAGTCCTAGAGTCCTAAGGGAGTATCTTTCACCCTTGTTTAATTTTAATTAATGCTTTGGGGGCATAGCATAATTTAAGTATGGGGTGAGAAAAATTTCAAAATTTTGTGCTAAGTGTTTTAGGTGAATGTGGTGCTGGGTATGATGTTTTCATTGAAAAAGTTTGAATTGAGCACAGTTCACCCACCCTTTGGTTTTTATTTTCGGTTCTTTTCCTAATGGGGGCACTTTGAACTGATAAAATAAAATAAAAAAATTTTGTCTGTAAATAGTTGTTTAGTCATAGTTAGGGACTTTTCCTGACGATGGATGGATGACGACCGTCTTGAGGTAAAATTAGTCAATAGGTGTTTTGTTTGAACCCTTAACTGATTAATAGCTTGATATTCTTGTGAGTTCTATACATGGTTGTTATATGCAAGTGGTGTTAATTGAGAAGCATGTTTAGCAGTTGTACAAATCTATTTGAGACACTTAAGCTCTTGAATGTGACTTTATGTGCTTAAGGCTTAATTTTGAATTATTATGATTAGCTGAGTTAAGAGGTCGATTGAATTTGTTTTGAGTTGAGCATGTGCACTGAGTGTGAGGATATTGTATATCCCATGCTAGTGTGTAGTGTCTAGAACATGCCTGGTGTGTCTAAAAAATGAAATAAGGGATATCGATTATAGGAAATAATTTAGGCATTTCTTTGAATGAGCCTAATTTTTTTCCCTTGGTTTGCCTACCTTTAATATTTGATCCTAGTTATCCCTATTGAGCCTTTAGTCTATTCTTTGGTAGCCACAATAAAATATAATCCCCTTCTTTCTATAATCTTTGAAGTTGATCCAAATTCCTAAGCGCTTAAGTGAAAAATGCAAAAGATTTAAGGAGTGAAAAATTGGAAAAAGAAGGAAAATAGTGGTTGTGGGAGTTAAAGAAAAAAGATTAGAGGTGGACTTGTTTGAAAATGTCTAAGTGTTGGTAGGGAGTCGGAAAAAAAACAAAATAATGTTTAATGCTTGAGTACTCCTTACTAATAGCATAAGTGTGCTTAAAGAAATGGAGTAAACAAAAAGGAAATTGAGAATTGAAAAGAACAAGAGGTGAAGTAAAAGAAGAAGATGTGCTTAATGAGCAAAAGTGATGTATTAAAAGTGCTTAGGGAAGATAGTCACTATTATTGGCTAGAATAGTACATACCCTTCCTTTAGCTTACATTACAACCCAAAAATTCCTATTTTATTTTACTTTTAGACGTTCCTGTATTAGTGGAGTAATACACTAAGGGCAAGCCTATGGGTCAATACATGTTGCATCTGAATTCTTTGTGAGAATGAACTAATTTCTTATTTGTATACCCATACATGTTATAATTTGAAAACTTGTGAGTGAGAAACGGGTATCTCTCTTATTGTGAGGGCACATGTTTGATGAAGGATAAAATTCGTGTCGGACTTCTTGAATGGTTAATTTGCATGAGTTTTTCTAGTTTGAGAGTGGATTCTTGAGGTTAGGAAGTCTTAACTTAGTTGTATGTGATTTTAATGGTTATATATTGCATGCTCTATCTTAAACTTGCAATAGTTTTTAGCCTTCACTTGAATCACCTTGCTTCAATTGGTTATTAGTGAGTCCTTTGTGTGCATGAGATGCGATAGAGTTGTTCAAGGACGAACAAGGCTTTAAATGTGGGGTAGTGATCTTGGGCATAATTACATTCCCAAGTGCTATTTTATATCTTAATTTAGTCATGTTTGTTAATGTATGTGATTACATTCTCATATGTTCATGTTTAATTGCATGTCGGAACTAACCAACATGATTAGCTCTTGTTTTGTAGGTATAAAATGCTTACGAGGGACTAAAAATGATGGTTAAAGCTCAAGGAAGAAGCTCAGAATAAAAGGTAAAAGAGTCGCATGATGTTACACAAGTGTATGCACATACCGTGCCATACAGCATGCCACGCAGCATGGGTAGCGCGCTAAGCACCGTGCCACGGCAAGGCAGCTGCGCGACAGGCAGCATGCAATGCCAAGTATCTGCACGTGCGAGGCAGGCCATTCTAGTGAAGTCATGCGATAGGCCCGTGCCACACCCAAGCTGCTCCGCATTCAGCAGCGTGCCACGGCAAGCAACGCGCAGGGCCATCTCTAACAACATGCCAATTCCAGTAGCTGCGCGCGATACTTCTGTGTCATGGAGGCAATCTGCCACAATGGGTAGTGTAACACAAAGGCAGTTCTTCCTCGGCCAATTTTTGAAAAATTCCCACATACTATAAATTGAACACTTGGTTATAATTTTCAATCATCACCAAATATTTTTGGAGAAACAGAAAGGAGCGAAGGGAGAATGAAGGAAACTCTGCCTAGGGTTCAAAAACTTTTATTTTCTTTTACTGTTCTTGTAAGTATTTTACCTTAAACATGTTTTTGAGTAATTGTATGAACATGAGTTGCTAAAACCCTTCTTCTAGGGTTGAGGCCATATGATATGAGTGTAATTGCTTGATTTTCATCTTTGGTTTGAGTTTTGGTTGTTGTTTTGTCTTGCATTCTTAATTATTGTTGTTTTTATGCTTTATCACCATGAAAACAAACTTGTTAAGTTTAGGTAAAATCTCGAAAGAGTAACCCTCAGTTAGAGCTAAAGAATGTAGGGAGCACGTTCTTGTCTTTAGAATAGGATTCGTGGTTAGGATAGAAACTATACTTAATTTGCCTTGCTTAGTTAATTAAATGGGATGATAGCTAGGCACCAACTTAGAATTGTCACATCACCGCTCGTAGAAGTAGTTGTGAAGCTATGTTAAGTTAAATGATTAAAGGTACAAAAGTCCATAATCAAGGGCATAAACCCTGTAAACCACATCCATAGTGTTGAATTGTTCACGAATTAGGACGTCACATCTACGCTCAATAATGTAGGTGTGAGACTATTTTATTGTGTTTAGAGGATCGAAAGACCATGAACACTGAATATTAACTCTATGAGACAACAACTAAAAATTTTATATTTGAACCATTGTGAATTGTAGCATTGCATAATTGTCAGGCCTTAATTCTAGATGCTTCTTATTATTGTTTTTCGAGTATTTTTTTATCATCACTTAGATTTAGTTTAAACAACCGAAATCTCTACAATCAACACTAGTGAAATTTGAATATTTGCTAAATTAGTCCAGTCCCTATGGGTTCGACATCCAGCTCTTCAGAGTCACTTTGCTACTTTTATGACCGCGTACGCTTGCGCGTGCACTGGGGCGCAACAGTGATAGATTGACTTTGGTATTGACCTTCTTCCCGATATGCAACCTATATCTATTCCTCCCTACAGAATGGCCCTAGTCGAGCTAAAGGAGTGAAGGTGCAGTTGAAGGATCTCTTAGATAAGGGTTTCAGGAGACCGAGCAAATTCTCGTGGGGTGCACCAGTTCTCTTTGTCTGAAAGAAGGATGGTTCCCTTCGGATGTGCATTGACAATCGATAATTGAACAAGGTCACAATTCAGAACAGGTATCCTCTCCCCACGATTGATGATTTGTTTGACCAGCTTCAGGGTGTCAAGTGTTTCTCAAAGATAGACCTCAGATCCGGATACCATCAACTTAGGGTTCGGGAGAGTGACATCTCGAAGATAGCCTTCAGGACTCAGTATGGCCATTATGAGTTTGTAGTTATGTATTTTGGACTAACAAATGCTCCTACATCTTTTATGGATTTGATGAACAAGGTGTTCAAACCATCTTGGATATGTTTGTGATCATGTTCATAGATGACATCCTTATTTACTCTCGGAGCGCGGAGGAGCATGCCGCTCATTTAAGGGTGGTGTTACAGACCTTGAAGGATCGTTAGTTGTATGCTAAGTTCAGCAAGTGCGAGTTTTTTCTAGACCCAATGGCGTTTTTCGGTCATGTGGTATCAAGTGAGGGTGTGCATGTGGACTCTCAAAAGATAGAAGCGGTGAAGAATTGGACTAGAATAGTTAGTCTTTCGGATATCAGGAGTTTCTTGGGTTTAGCTGGTTATTATCAAAGGTTCGTTGAAGGGTTTTTATCCATTGTGGCACCATTGACTAAATTGACCCAGAAGAAAGTGAAGTTTCAATGGTCGGAAGCTTGTAAGAAGAGCTTCCAAGAGTTGAAGACTCGACTCACCACAGCACCAGTGTTGACCCTACCTGAGGGTACCAATGGGTTTGTGTTATACTGTGATGCTTCGAGGATTGGCTTTGGTTGTGTGCTAATGCAACATGATAAGGTTATAGCTTATGCTTCTAGGCAGCTAAAGGTCCATGAAAAGAACTACCCGATTCATGACCTTGAGTTGGTGGCAATAGTTTTTGCCTTGAAGATTTGGAGACACTATCTGTACGGGGTCCATGTAGATGTGTTTACGGACCACAAAATCCTACAGTACGTGTTCACCCAGAAGGATCTACAGCTATGTTAGAGAAGGTGGTTGGAGCTTCTTAAGGATTATGACATGAGTATCCTCTATCATCCAAGCAAGGCCAATATGGTGGCAGACGCTCTTAGCAAGCTTTCTATGGAGAGTGTATCTGATATAGATGAGGGAAGGAAAGAGTTGGTGAAGGTTGTGCATAGACTTTTGCAATTAGGAGTTCATCTTGTTGACTCGACAGATGGTGGTGTCATTGTTCAAAAAGGATCAAAATCATCTTTAGTGATTGATGTTAAGGTTAAGCAAGACAAGGATCCTATTTTGGTAAAGTTGAAGGAAGTTGTTTGAAATCAGAAGGTGGAGTGCTTCAATATCAGGGTTGTTGTGTGTCTCGGATGCTGATGACTTGAGGGACTGGATGTTGCACGAAGCTCATGGTTCCAGATATTCTATCCATCCAGGTGCCACCAAGATGTACCATTACCTACGGGAAGTCTATTGATGGAACGACATAAAGAAGGACATAGCAGAGTTTGTGGCTAAGTTTCTGAATTGTCTACAGGTGAAGGTTGAGCATCAGAGACCGGGAGGTGTGCTTCAGGACATTGGCATACCTACTTGGAAGTGGGAGGAAATCAATATGGACTTCATTATAAGGTTTCCTCATACACGCAGACAATATGACTCTATTTGGATGGTTTTGAATAGGTTGACTAAGGCAGCTTATTTCCTACCGGTCAAAACTACCAACTCAGTGGTGGATTATGCTAAGTTATACATTCGGGAGTTAGTTTGGTTGTATGGAGTGCTATTTTCTATCATATCGGATATAGGTAATCATTTTACCTCCCAGTTTTGGAGATCATTTCATAAGGGACTTGGTACTCAGGTTAGGCTCAGCACAGCATTCCACCAGCAAACAGATGGTCAGGCAGAGCAGACCATTCAGACGCTTAAGGATATATTGAAAGCATGTGTGATTGATTTCAAGGGTAGTTTGGATGATCATTTGCCTCTCATTGAGTTTGCATATAACAACTATTATCATCCAACATTCAGATGGCTCCGTTTGAGGCTCTCTATGGGCGAAGAAGTAGGTCGCCTATTGGTTGGCTCGAAGTCAGTGAAGCTGCATTAATAGGACCAGATTCAGTCCATGGGGCCATAGAGAAAGTTCAGTTCATCCAGTCTTCCATGTGTTGCTCTTAAAGAAGTGCTTGGGTGACCCGGATTTGGTTGTTCCAGTGGAGAGTATAGGTGTGAAGGATAGCCATAGTTTTCAGGAGCATCGGATGGAAATACTTGATCGTTAGGTTCGAAAGCTAAGAAAAAAATAAGTGGCCTCAGTCAAGGTTTTGTGGAGGAATCAGCATGTTAAGGGAGCTATATGAGAAGCCGAAGTAGATATGGCTAGATATGGCTAGGAATCAGTTTCCTCCTTAGTATTCTATTCAGTTCCATGTTCAGTTCATGTCTTATAGTTTCCTTCATGTCAATATATGTATGTGTGATTCATGAATTTAGTTCAGTCATGTATTCTAGTCCGAAGTTAGTCACTCCATTAATTTTCAGCTTAACTATTCAGTATTTTGGCATGGTAGTTGTATTTCTCAGCTTTTCAGTATGTTTACCCACATTCGAGGACTAATTCTCAAGGGAGAGATATTGTAATACTCCGTACGTGCTTAAGACAAGACTCGAGATTTGAAATGAGAAGTAGCAAAAAATCCAAGGTTTCTTCTCAGAACAACTCGACGTACAGGTCGTTGGTGGATCTAAGGACTTGTTGGAGGCCTCGTGGTGAGAATTTGCAGAAATGAGTTTGGAAGTAACGGATCTCAGAACAACAGGTTGGTCGATGTAACGAGTCATTATATGTGGGTCGCTAGGAGGATGGTCTTGTCCAGAAAAGTTTGGCACGGTCATAGGACGACTCATTGTTCTAAAGGACGAGTCATTGTATGGTCCTGTTGTAAGGGTTCCCAGAAGGTACGTAGTGGTGACAACAGATGGGTTTCACGAGTCGTGGGAGCTGGGTATGACTCGTGGTACCAATCGTGGTAGTAGACCTTATTTCAAAAAGTCGGGTGAAGCGATGAGGGAAGTAATGATTCGTTGGAGCTAGGAACGACTCGTGGTACCGGTCGTTGTCACTGCAGTGCAGTATTTTCAGGTTTGTCATTAAGGGTATTTTCATCATTTATAAGCCCTAAGGTCCTAAGCTATGTCATTTTAAGCTCAATTATAGGGTTTTAAGGGTATTAAACCTATTCTAAGCCTCACCATTCCCATGCATGCAACCTAGAGTCTTCTTTGGAGATTAAGTTTGAAGAATCTCTCCAAATTCCCTTCAATTTCCCTTGGCATTCAAGAGGGAGTATTGATCAGATTTACTCAGGTATGTGAGACCATGAATGAGAGTTTCATTCACTCTCATGCCCTAAACTCTTCTCAACTCCATGGATTTCAATTCTAGAATTCAAGTTTAATGATCTATGAGGTTTATTCCAATTCTTATGAAATTCTCAATGATCTATCTGTGGGTTAATTTCTTCCATGTATTAAATCATGTTTTGATGATCTATGGGACAGATTTTATGACTATTTTGAATATAAATTTATAGATTTAAAATTTAATCTAATTATGCCCAATTATGTATGTTTTATGAAAAGTCAAGTTATGATTTTATTATGATCTTGATCTTAATTAGCCAATTATGATTTATGTTTTATTATTTGATTTCTCTCAAGTCCTTATCATGGATTTATGAATTGTCAAGTTTACATATGTTTTATAAGTATGCATGGATTTCATGATTGATGAATTTATGACTCTTGGCTAATTCATGGGCCTTTGTTTATGGCTAAAAATGTATTTTAAATGGAGATCAGTGATGTTATTAATTATTTGGCCATGAAATTCATGAATGATTTTATGGTTACTATACGAGCCCTAATGTACATATTTTTGGGAGCAGTGTCTTGCACCGAGTAGCCCGGACTACGCCGGTGTCTCAGAACTATGTGTCACCATAGGTTTATATATATATATACAATTGTTAATGGACCACCTTTTCGTGATATCACATACTGCACGTCCCTTGCCTGGCAAGCCTAGACGGTTCTGCCCATTTGAGCGAGATAGTTGGGGCATCATGTAAGCTCTATCATGATGGTGTCGGTTATGACGAGTCCTTCCATCGTTCTGCATATTTTTATGCATTGTCATGTTATGTTACTTTGGCTCAAGCTAAATTTCTATAATGTTTTCCTATGATTATGATTACGAATAAGTTATGAATAATTTAAAAACCTTGAACCCTCATGTTATGCTATGATATTTACTTTACGTTCATGTTGTCCTATTCTTATGCACTCTTATGTATTTTAACTATCCTTTTTACTTACCTTTCATACTCAATATATTCCACATAATGACTGCATACTTTATGTTGTATCGTCTCATGATACAGGTTCGAGGGTTCAATCTCAGCCACATCTCTAGTCTTGCTTGTCCCTCAGACCTGTTTAGCGAGTTGTTGGTGAGTCCTCATCCTTCGAGTACATTCTGTTATCTATGATTATGTTTTCAGTTTTAGACTATAGTGAGTTAGTTAGGGTCTTGTCCCATCAACTCGTCAGTAGTAGAGGCTTTTCAGACATAGCATGTATTCAGTTTCAGCCTTGTGTTATGTATTCAGATGTTATGATATTTTTAGACTTCCTCTATATTATATATGTTAGACTTTCATTTGATTATGTTGAATTTAGATGTCATGTTCATGTCATGGGTCGACTTGGAGCCTCTCGTGGTTCTTTGTCCCGTGTCTCGATCCGGGCCTATGTTCGGATGGCGACACAAACATTATTCTAGACAGACATAACAATTAAAGCTTAGGGACTCAAACCTATACAACTCAGCTCTATAGCACGATTTGAGAAGAAGGAGGGGTAACCATACTATCATGCCTCGTAGCCTCCTGCTAATAAAATGTGGTGCACAACACATTTATAAATAAGACTCTACTAGACACGACTTGCAGACTCCCTAAGATACAACGTTGCTCTGATACCAAGTTTGTCATGCCCTACCTTGGGAGGCGTAACTGGCACCTAATGCCTCACTGGACTCTAAGCTGACGTAGCTGGACAGATACACTTCTGGTGTATGCCAGCAGCACATAGCAAGAAAACAAATGACTATATCTTGGTTGTAAACACAGCCTAAGGCCGACTAGGCCGCAACATATAACCTGCATAAGACAGCTAACCCAAAAATCACGATAATAAAATTATCCTATGCGGGTCGACAAGACCACCATGCTTTCTAAGTCATAGCAAAAGGAAGGAAGGCTGATCTATACAAACTACAGCTGACAAGGCTGCTAATAGATAGCTAAACTAGGCCTCGTACAGCCAACACACAAAACATANATATAGGCCCCACACGGCCCATAATGCGCAACTAGGAACTGAAGACTGTGGTCTGCAAGCCTCTAAGAGAGAAATATTAGTGGGACAAGGCCCCGGCCTACCCAAAAACTACATAAAAAAGGACAGGCAAACCTCTACTATCTGGAAACCCCGAAAGAAAGAAGCTAACCAATCTGCTAACTCTAAATAGCTGCTAAGGAGGTCCTAAACCCTGTCTGTCTAAACCTGCAGGCAAGTATGCAGCACCCCATGTATGGGCGTCAGTACAATATGTTCTGAGTATGTAAGGCAATAATAATAACTAAATAGAAGCTGATAAAGAACTGAAAGTAATCAGCAAAAAGAGGCAAAAGTTAACCTCTATGCATTCATAACCATGGTCTGCATCTAGCAGATAATTATATAACCAGGAACTCACACTGTATGATTATACATTCAAAAGTTGTATCTAATAAGCAAGTATACAAATAAGAATCTAACATGGCCCCCATAAGCCTGGAAGGTACAATCAACACAGAGATAACCTACCTGGGCCCCCATGATCCGCGGCAAGCACAGTTCAATCTATATACCCCTAACTAGGTCACTATGGTGTCACCAGTAACTATAACCAAACCTATCCGGCCTCTAGGATAGCAACCGAGCCGATATGGCATAAAGGAAAGCCATACACGAATGGACATTGATACGGCTTTGTAGGCCTGAATATAGTCTTTTCAAACGTTACATAGCTCCTCTGAATGATCCGTAGCCCCGTAGGCAATGATACAGTTAGCAAGCCTAAGGTCGTTTGACAGGAGACCAACTAAGGTGGGTCAATCCCTATAGGGGTACGATGCTATAGTCACTCAATAGGCGTACCTAGTTTTTTAGGCTTAACACAACCGCTACTCGCCCCTAAAATAGTCTATATAGCTGCCAACAAGCGCATCCCATGTGCCTACACCTGACCAGGGGGTCCTGGCAGCAATTATAGCCTTTGTCAGTTTAGACAGACTAGGGCGAGGTCCGGGGTGACCTAGGCGGTACTTTGAAGGTCATCCTAGGACGATGATAGCTCATAACCAAACAGCAAGGTCGTAGGCGACCAACTATTTAGTTCCTTCTCTTAGAACGATTGTAGAGATGCTACTAACTGGATATGCTCCTAAACAGTCAGCCCTAACTTTCCACAGGCAGCTTACCATAATTCTTAGCCTGAAGTTAATATTGTACTACTATGGCTCTAGTCCCTTAGATGTTAATTTGGTCTATTTAGACAACATACAGCTCCCTCGAGCAATTTGTAGCCCCGTAGGAAAGTATATCTGGATTTAGCCCTTCGCAGCAACATATATGTGGGCTTCTGCAAGACTACCCTGGGGTGTTGACCCCACATCTAATCCCTGAAAATTTTTTCCTTTATAGACGTTACTTAGTCTATCAGATTTCTAACAACTGGAGTGGCTTTCTGAGTGACCTATACAACAAGAAGTTAGTCGATTGAAGCTAACGGTTACTGACAGTAGCCAATCATATGGCAGGCTATCGCTCAGTTCATTAGGCAACCCTGGTGCCATCGATTTGAAGGTAAGACCATCCTATCAATATTCTGGCCTTGGAGGTGTCAAGGTACGCCAACAGCCTACGAGTGAGCTTTACTGCCTATATAGGCATCAAACAGAATGTTATATCGCCCAGATGCATCCTATGTTGTCCAACTTACCAAGTTAGGCCCAACAGCTACCCACAAGCTTCTAAGACCTTGGTACGACAGTGAGACATCAAAATCCCTCTAGACTTTCAACAAATGAACGGGGATTCTCTATGACGCTCCTAGAATTTATTACACTGTGCATACTGTGCCCCAATAGGGAATACTATAATCCAACCTCAATTCGTCTCATAGAAGCTAACCACAACATATATAATCATTATCTACTTGCAGAAGCTAATTACAACATACATATTTTCACCTTACTTACAAAGATATAGGTCATATCACTATACGACGAGAATACTTGCCGAAAGAGGTTAGCCTTAACATACTTAAACTGCCGATTTTTGATTGCCCAATTCTGTTCCAGCCCACTCATAGCCCTTATGTGGATGTAATAAATCGGGAAAGCAGCTAGCAACATTCAACAATATTCACAAAGACCACCATACATGATCAACCTAAACTCAGCCGAAAACTCACAAATTTCTGAGAGTTTAGAAGGTAGAAATACTTACTTATCACTTGTAGACTCTTACGTCTTGATTAGAAGTGATTTCTACAACTTCTACTCGGCAGGACTCTATTGAATTGGGACAATTTCAAAGAAATAACTCTGTATATATGTTCTTCATAGGCCTAGGAGTCATTACTAGAGAAGAATTAACGTTTGGAGGTGATTTGACGGCGTAATTCGGCTCTAATTTGATGAAAACATCGCATCTTAGTCATCCAAGTTCGTAGCATCTGTTCATGAAATGTTTTTAATGAAATACATTTCATAACATAACATATATATATTTGACGGGGTGGCGGGGGGGGCACGCCACCCAACGCGCCTCTCAAGGCGCCAGGGCAGGGGCTCGACGTAACGCTCCTTGCGCTCTGCCTCAACTTTGGACTCCTACTCGCTCGATGATGTACTCGTGCACTCCCCTCTTTGGGTCATTTCCCGCACGTGCTATGCTCTAAATACCCTCAAAAGCATATGCACACGTCCTCTAATCAATGACAACTTACGGGGTTTAACATCCGCCCCACACCTGCCCCATACCTGCATAACCTAAAATTCGCTCCGTCCCACATAGCATAAAACCTACTCCGCTCTGCACCCCCTCTCTCCATTGATATCCCTAATTAGAATGAAAACTTTAAGTGCTAATACTTTTGTTCTAGATTTATTATGTGTATAAATTTAATGAATTTCTTATTGAGATCGAAATAGCAAGGTGTCATGAGGAAGCTAATAACTGCAAGCCTTGATGGTGATAAATCAGATGATAAATAAAAATATACTAAAATAAGTATATTATTTAATAGGAAAAAGGTTCAAATTTACCTCTACTTTTGAAAATTGGCTAAATTTAACATTCGTCATACTATTGGGCCATATTTACACCCGCTGTTATGAAAGTTTTTATTTATACCCTTCACTTAACAGAAAAAACCAAATCAACCTAAATGATCCATTTTTTAAAAATAGAACTCATATGCAAATCTAGCCCATCCACCCCGATCCGTGTTAATATAATAACACCATCCAAACAAATATCCGTCAGAGATAGTCACTAGGTGAAGGTCCTTTTTCCATGGAGAAAAATTCAACCAACCAATATTTTTCTGCAATAACATATCTGGACATGTGGCTTTTTTTATAGATGTTGAGGTTGAGTAAGGGGGGCGGAGCTTGAAGAACAAAGCGAGCCGCGCTAGCCTAGCAATATTTTTCAGCAGCAAGTTACGTTCTAACGACCCCCTAACCTAGGTTGGGGCGAAAACTCCAAAATTCAAAATGTTGGTTAGGGTTCCTTATGAACTATTTTCCTAATTTTTCTCAAGCTTTCAATCATAACTCAGCCCCACTCGTTGAAATTAATGATGAACACATTGCTGGTAAAAGGTGGCCTAACTTCATTATTGTTGATTTTTACAAGGCATGCTTCTTCTTTGAATCAACTATCTGTGAAAATGAGACGTAATAATACGATCTTCTTTTTTTCCCTTCGACTAACTTCACACTGATTGTGGATTTTGCAGAGAAGTGATGGAGATGGAGCCCCTAAAGATGTAGACTTGGCAAATGGATATCTAGTCTCTGGGTGTGCAAACATTGCCTCTTGTAAGGTACAAATAGTCCATGAATAAGCAAATTCAATGTATTCAACTTACCGAATCCACATGTCTAGATATGTTATTGCAGAAAAATATTGGTTGGTTGAATTTTTCTCCATGGAAAAAGGACCTTCACCCAGTGACTATCTCTGAGGGATATTTGTTTGGATGGTGTTATTATGTTAAGGCGGGTCGAAGCGAGTGAGTTAGATTTGGATATGAGTTCTATTTTTAAAAAATGGGTCATTTAGGTTGATTTGGATTTTTCTGTTAAGCGAAGAGTATAAATGAAAATTTTCATAACAACGGGGGTAAATATGACCCAATAGAATGATGAAGGTTAAATTTAGCCAATTTTTAAAAGTAGAGGGGTAAATTTGACCTTTTTTCCTATTTAATATGATTTGATCAAGTGGCCTACATATTGAAAAAACTGATATTAAAAAAAACATCAAAACTATTGAGAGAATAATCTCCCTCTAAACAAGACTCAAAGATTACATTGTGGATACTATTGGATTATGTATGATAATAAAAGATCTTCTATTTATAAAATTTCAAAATTTGTCTTCCAAGAAAATGATAGATACGAAAGAGTCCTTTTCCACAAAGGAAATGCTTTCTACCAAGAAAATATAGTTGACATAAAATACAATTATAATGTTAAATTCAACTAAGATAAGAAATTCAAGGCAAATCCTAACATTGCTCAACATGAATACACTATTTAAACTAAACTTATAGAGTTCGACCGAATCCATAGTCAGGCTTCTACCTCCACCACTGATATTGTCTCCCTCAGTTGCCAACACTACACCAACTCCGCCCCCACCCCCAACATCCATTCTTATAATAATTACCCAAATTATATATAAATATTGTTGGAACAATATCTCTTGTCTATGTGACGCCCCACCTTGGGAGGCATGACTGGCACCTGGGTTGTTTGGAGAGCTCCGATCTATGCGCTTCTCTCTGTTTTTCGTTTT
>JACEIK010004531.1:5284-22407 GCA_018107945.1 Datura stramonium
CTAGTTAACACTCACGTATGCATATGAACCTGGTTCACTTTGTCAGTTGTAAATTTTTTATCAATTACAGTCAATCATCAAAGCTCTTCTAATAACAAAATCCCCCTTTTTGATGATGAAAAACAATATGCTAGGCTCACATCTTCCCCCTTTTGACATCATTGAGAAGTTTTAAGACAAAGAACCTAGCAAGTATCACGCATGTGCAAAAAATTACTAAACCATGGCCACTAGGGCAACACTTATCAGAACAAGCCTGAAACAACAAAAATTGTTAGATCAAACTGATGATATGAGCCATCTAATGTACAGATAGATTAGGAGAACAATGAAAGAACAAAACAAGCCAGTAATGTATCAAATCCCACACATAGTATCCAACTTGTAAGCATAGTACAACCACAAATAGGAAGCAATAGAGAAGGGAGGACAAAAAAACTTCGGGAGGAGGAATGGGTAGTTCTCTCTATCAAAGAGAGAAACTTGTCAATTCTGTTGTTGTGGACACTCTGTTCACTAAGCATTCTGCCTTTGAGAGTAGAAATCTCATCATTAGCAGCGGGTAGATCAACCTTGAGTTGTGCATTCTCCCTTTTCAATTCAGCCACTCATGCAGTTGCAGTATATAGATCAAAAATAATCTGAGTTACGGGTTGCTTCTCTTTTGAACCTGGTACATGTTGTAGAAGATCACATTCCTCCAAGGTTTGTTCCATATCATACTCTGCATAGCTCACCCTAGGCACTTACAAGATGTCACCAACTAACCATTTTGTCAAGGTAAGACTTACTCCATTCACCCTTAAATCCATTTTATTTTCATTCTTTACTTCCTCAAGATTCGTATAGAGGTCCACTATTTTAGACTTACGAACTCTGGGAAGAGGGCAAGAGTGGATGGGGCAGGTTTTGGGAAAGAACCTGGTGCAGTCTCAGACACTGCTGATGGAAGTTCCCCCTAAGTGGATGGAGGGCTTCTTCTTCCATGGAAACATTTAACAGAGAGGGACTGGTAGAAATATTTTTCATGGATACTTGAGAAGAAAGAATTTGTACAAAGTGAGAGAGAAAAAAATAGGTATATTACACCTATGTGCTAGAGACCTATTTTGATGGGTTAATGGAGAAGTGGGTCAAGTTTTGCAGCCCCCCACCCCCCTATTTTTTCTTTTTTCTTTTTAAAGATGCTAACAGTACTTGTGACGTACCCAGAGACAAGACACTGGAGAATGGACCAGGTTCAGTAGAGTAGTTGTAGATTCAGCAACAAAGTTTAACACAAATGCAAGGAGATAAGTACGTACCACAATGGCCTATAGAGGAACCTGGATCCTCCTGTGATTCTTTCCTTGAGTCATGTCCATATTTCTAGAAATTAGAAAGTAAGGGTAACATCATCAACTTTAAAATATTTTATTATAGCCTGCATGAGGTGCGTACCTAATCAAAGGTACGAGACTGGATTAGCAATTAAGATGCAATGAGACTTGATAAGCATAAGAATAAATAAATTCTAGTCAAAAGAAAGAGAGAATGGTAAACAAAGTTAATGAAGTTTGATTAGTCGTGGTTCCACACGAATTCTTTCGTATGGTTCTCTTCCCAATGCCATGGTGAAAATGTCAATCACCTGATCCTCAGTCTTGCAAAACTTCGTCAAAATATTTCCCTTTCCCATATTATCCCTCAAAAAGTGATGGAAAACATCAATGTGTTTTATTCTTTTGTGATGAATCTGGTTCTTCGCCATACTCATTTCACTGATGTTGTCACAAAGGATGGAAAAGTGTGCCATTCCAGATGTGTTTTTCCTGTCTACCATGAATTCTACATAGTTTGCATCTGCATATCACTGGCAGGATATCAAAGAACCAGGTCCACTTCCTTTATCAGAACAATCAGTATGTTCTTCCCCCTTTTTCTGAGAAAAAATGTGTTGTCAATTTTCCATGATTCAGCAGAAACTTGATAGCCTATCATACCATACTCTTGGTGCTTATTTAAGCCCATATGATGCCTTGTGAAATCTGTACACATGATCTAGTTTCTCATGTTCTTCAGTAGTTCCATGATGTGACAAATCTGGTGTAGTACCTTGTTCATCAGGAATCCTGGAAGTATCCAGATGTTCATGCTGAGTATTTTTATCCTGTGTACCTGGTTCCCCCTCAGTGTTGGTAGTCGGTGTCATACCAATCTCTTTTATTTCTTCCTGTGTGCTCACTCTATCCACTGCTTTTTGTTCATCAAAGATTACATGCACGCTTTCCTCCACACAGTTTGTTATCTTGTTAAGGACTTTGTATGCCTTGCACATATTTTTGTATCTCTGTCCTTTGAGAACCAGGTTCCCTATTTTCAAGCTTGTAACCTTGCAATTTGTTGAAGTGAATAGGACTGAGTTCCCTTTGTCACACATTTGTGAGATGCTCAACAAATTGTGTTTTAACCCCTTAACATAGTACACATTGTCAATTTCTTGAGACATGTATCTTCCAACCTTGCCAATTCCAACGATTTCACCCATCTTTCTATTTCTAAAGGCAATGCCTCTGCCTTTATGACTGGTGAGTTAGAGAAAGTTTTCAACCATTCCTGTCATATGCCTGGAACACCCACTGTCCATGTACTAGGTTCCCTAATTTTCTCTCACTTTCACCTGCACAACTAGTTAGAGGTTAGTGTACCTAGACTAGCTTGGACCTCTTTTCATTATTGAAGGGGTGAATAAGATCTCTTTTAGTCTAGGAGGGGAGTGGAGCAGTTTTCTTCCGTCTCATGATTTTATTTAGGTAACTAGATCTGGGGTGAACTACTGTGTACTTGACAAAGCGTTTAAAGGATGTCCTTGATCTGTGACTAGCAAAATCAATGTTGTTCTTGATTTCTTTTAGCTTAGAGTTGCAATGTTCTTTATAATGACCCATTTTTCCACAGTGAGAGCAAAGGATGGGACTTGTTTTAGTGCTCAAATCGGTTTTTGAGATACCATTTTTGTATCCTATTCTTTGTCTTTTACTTAAGTGATTTTTATGCAAGGAGACTAGAATTTCTGAGGACCTGGTCCATTTCAGAGTTCTTTCTAATTCAGCTTTGGTTTTAACCAGACTCTTACTTAGACTCAGATTCTCTGTGTGCAGTGTCTGTGACTCTAAAGTGAAGTTTTTGATGATTTTGTCTTTTTCAACATTTTCTTTATGAATTTTTTTCACACTCTTCAATTTTTATCATGAGGTATCTTTTGTCCTCTTCAAGCTTACTATTGTCAAACTTAAGAGAGGAAAAGTCATTCATGATTTGTTCTTTTTCAATAGAAAGAGTGTTATATTCATCAATAAGAATAAGAGAAAGAGACAATAACTTCTTTTGAGAATATGAGTTTTAACTTTGATTTAAGTTCAAAGAAGCTTACCTCGTTATTGTCCTCTTCACTGTCTGAGTCTGCCTTAGCCATTAGGGCCAACACATCTTCATCATCCGAGTCATCCATGGATAAGAGGGAGCAGTCATCTTGTTTAGTAGAAACTTCAAATTCATCACTGGAGGAATCTCCCATAGAGGCTATAGCTCGTTTCACCACACTGTCTACTTCTTTTGTGGTGAGTTTCTGTTGGGGATTTGAATCTGATCCTTCTTTCCTTCCTTGGATTTCTTAGTTAGTTTACGCTTGTGTTCTAATTCCCATAGAGGGCATTCCTTCATGAAGTGACCAGGTTCACCACACTTGTGGCAAATAAGATCTCTAAGATTTTTGTCAAAGAACTTTGATGAATTCTTCTTCTGAGTGTTCGTTGAAATCTTCGAGTGAGCAAGGCCATGTTGTCATCCTCAACAATAGACTTGAGAACCAAGTTCTGTTCCTTGTGAGAACTGGTCATCTCCTTTTCTTGAGATTTCTTGAGTTCATAAGTCTTTAGATTCCCAATCAAGTCATCCATGGTCAGTGTCTCCAGATCTCTCGCTTAAGAAATAGCCTCTACTTTGCTTTCCCAAGATTCAGGTAGTACACTCAGAAGTTTCCTTATAGCCTTGCTAGTGGAAATGGTCTCACCAAGAGAATACATCTCATTCACAATTGATGAGAACCTGGTATGCATGTCATGAATAGATTCACCCTTCTTCATCCTGAACAGTTCATACTAACGATTGAGCATATCGATCTTGGACTTTTTCACCTGATTAGTTCCTTCGTGAGTAGTCTGGAGGGCATCCCAAATCTCCTTTGCACTTGTACATGATGAAATTCGATTGTATTCATTAGGACCATGTCACGACCCAAACGTACACCCAGATCGTAGACACTGGACAAGGAACCCGAGAGACCCCAAGTCGACCCATGGCATGAGCATACATCTAATTCAATCACATGAGAGAAATACTTAACATAAGGAATGTAATCATAACATAGCATAAGGGAAAATTAGTACAAGACTTATACAACACGGCAGAATACATCTTGTAGTCTGATAAGCCTCTAAACATGAAAGGCGGATTGATGGGACAACTTCCCAACTAATCCAACATCCAGAAACTGAAAGAAATAACATAGGGTGTGAACATACGGCCCTCGAAACATAAGGACTCACAAAGAGCGCTGAGAGCAATCTAAAACTATCTACGGGTGAGGATGAGCCTAAGAACCGGTACATGTATCATAAAACGATACAGCATAGAAAGTATGCGGTCAATACGTGGAATTTACTGAGTATGCAAGGTTAGTAAGACGGATATTTAAAGCATATATGAAATTCATAAATAATCATAAGAGTAGGACATCATTCTCATATCGTAAATCATAATAACATATCATACGGCTCAAGGTTTTCAAAACATCCGTAACATAAACATAATCGTAATCATAATAGAAGAGATTTTCTTAACATGACTTGAGCCCAAAATATATAATCGTAACATGCATATATCATGAGGAACAGTGGGAGATTCTCTTAACTGACATACCCCATATGAGCACACATGAAGTTCGACTTGTAACCCTAGTCGGGAGGGTGTTCGTACCTTGACAAGGAAAGGAACCATGAAGGGAGTGATCATACGTGAAAAGGGCCATTTGGGCCAAGGACAAACATGAAAGGGTCCCAACATACCTACGGTGGCACGTAGTTCATGAGATCCGGGGCTTAACCTGAGCCCCGAACCTACTCAGTGTTCAATACTACTCCCAAAATATATATATAGTGATCATAATAATACATACATGAGTTCATGGGCTATTTAAATCATGATAATCATAAACATTCTTGAATATATAGGAACTAGCCATGACTTGAGGCCCGTGGGTCGGCCAAAAATATAATTCATGATTGATAAAATTCATACATACTTGTAGATCATGCATATAGCTTGAAGTTCATAAGTTCATAATAGATAACATAATAAATTCATAAATAAATTTTGGGCTTATCAAAAACACCAATGGATCAATGGATCATAAATCGATTCATCATGGGGCATGCATAATCAAGATTAATTTTTAGAACTTCAAAATTAACAATATTATAATAAATTTAAATCTCAAAAGATGATCAAAATCAGTAGATTATGATAAGATTTCAAAATCACAAGACCCATAATCAAATCATTTAATTTTATACAAATCAAAGACAAAACCCCATGAGTTTTTGATAATTTATAAGTAAAATCATTTAGTAGGAGCATGGGTGTGGAAGGATCCAACCATTGATGACCTTACATACTTGGAAACACTTGATTCTTAATCTCCCTGGAAAGCCCAAGATGGAATTTAGAGAAATTGGGGAAGAACACCTTGAATCACCATCTAGACTCCTCTCTATACTCTTGCATGCATGAATGAGGCTTAACATGGACTCATCCCCCTTAAAATACCCTATTCAGATCTTAAAACAACATAGTTTAGGCCTTAGGAACTTAGGAACTACGAAAATACCCTTACTAAAAACGTAGAAAAATAACTGTCAGGGGTCCCAACGAGTGACCCGACGACTTGTTGCTAGGGACCACGACTCGTGGCCTTGAGTCATCAGGTACACTGCTAGAATTCACCTTAGGGACCCCACGACTCATGGTGGGTAACCACGACTCATGGTCACCATCCGTGGTCCCTACTTCCTTAGCTCCCTAGCCATGCATCCCCTTCTCGCCACAGGTGACTTCACGAGTCGTGAGGTCTGACCACGACTCGTGGTCACCCCCGTGGCCTTCCCATAACTCTGCCAAGCCCAGCCTGACCACGAGTCACTTCACGACTCGTGGTCCTACCTAATGAGCCACCTCATGAGCTGTCTTGTGACCTGGTGCGAATTTTCAGTTTTTCTCCGTTTTGACTTTCGGGTCTGATCCTTAGGTTCCCGAGGTATAACAGACCAAGTCCACATACCAAAATCTTCTTTGCTTTTGCATTAATCTTGACGGCTAGTTTCTCTTCCTTTGTATATTTCAATATGCCTTTTGGAATTTTAGTTTTTCCATCCTTAGCCAGTTTCATGGGAATGGTAAATCCATCCAATATGACATTTCACAAGTTATGATCTTCACCTATAAGAAAGACCCTCATGCGATTTTTTCACCACCCATAGTAGTGACCATTGAACAAGGGTGATCTTGTGGTTGATTGTCCCTCCTGAGCTGTTGGTGGTGCTGCCATAATTCAGTTTTTCAAGGTGTAAGCCTTTATTGAAGAACCCTACTCTGATACCGACTGAAATCACCACCAGCTATCTACGATATTGAATCTGGTTTAATTAAATCCCAAGTGCGGAATAATAAAGACCATATAGATGTAACGTGAAAAACCTCCTTGTGCAAGGGTGTCCTAAAAAACACGACCTATCGAATAGGATTTTATTCAACTCACGAGAAGGTTTTATACTACAACTTTGCAATCAAAGGGACTAACTCTAGTACCTCAATCTCTATAGTTTTCTCAAACTGCAATCACCTATTCAAAGACTATAAACTCTAGTCTCTAAAGTACAACACAATCACAGCAACGTAACTTGACTCAACTAACTCTAGAAGAGAAAGTTACAATTCAAAAATACAAATAACAAACTCAATCAAGACAAGATAATTCTTATGCTCCAATTCTTCGCTTACAGGAACCTGGTCCAGTGAGAGTGTTTCTTTCTATGAACGACTATTGCTTCAGAATAATCTTCTTGACATCCAATGCAATAGCTGGATGTTCTGTGGTTGTTTATGATCATTATATAGCACCAAAGGACGTGATTTTTGTCAAACCTAGATTTGTTTCAAATAAGAAAAAAGAATCCTAAAAAGGACTTTATTTCCTCAAATCTTTTTTTATCCCAAATAAAGAAAAGAGAGTCCCAAAAGGACTTAATTCCCTCAATTTATTTTCATATCTGGTTCTTTCCTAGTCAAATACAACTTGCATTTTGAAAAGAATCCTAAAAGGACATGATTTTCTTGTACGCGTTGGACTTCTTCAATTCCGCATGTTAGTTGTCTCTTTCCTTATTTGATATTTCCAGATCCAAGTCAAATTCATACCTATAAAACCTTCAGCTATGTAGTGAACCTGGTTCATCTATGTCAGTCATCAAAATCTTCACATAACAAATTTTCTCTTTTTTATGATGACAAATATATATGCATATGAATCTAGTTGACACCCACATATTCATATGAACCTGGTTCGCTTTGTCAGTTGTAAAAACTTTATCAATTACAGTCAATCATCAAAACTCTTCTAATAACACGATGGAATGTATGACTATTGCTTTCTTGGGAACTAGATTGAGCTTCACTCCAGAGTATGCACCACCAGAAGAAACTGAAAAACCACCGAAAGTGTCTACTCGATGTCGTCAGAGACACTTTATTCCTACGGATGATGCACGTCTTGGTGAAGGAGATACTAGTCAATGCCGAGGTAGACATCGTGCCGATCAAAGTTTGATTAATGAAGTTAATCCAATATTTGGTTTTTCCGGCCCATCGACCGCAACCCCTGTTGAACCGTATTACCCGACATTTGATATTGGTGAATTGTCAAGCATTCCTCATGATTATTCCCAATATCAAACAGCTAGGTTTGTCATTCCACATGTAGCAACACTTGATTTTGTACAATGTAGCGGTTCTCAATCTTAGATGCCATTTAATTTTGGAGGAGCAGCTCAAATTGACACACCTGAGTTTCGCTAGACATAATTCACCATTTGTTAGCAAGTTAAATTTCGTTGTTGTTCAAGAAAGTGAAAGTAATGAAGAATAAGAATAATAATAAGAAGAACAAGAACAAGAACAAGAACAAGAACAAGAACAAGAAGGAGAAGAAGAAGAAGAAGAAGAAGAACAAATAGTGCAACAACAACACGTGCAAGTGCAATTTCGAAGATCGACCAGACCGCGCGAATCGACTAGATGTGGTACGAAAAGCCATCATACAATTGTGCATATACCTACACGTCATAAATAGTTATAAAAAATAAAATATCTTTGTAATTAATTAATTTTCTTGCTTATTAAAAATAACTAATAATTGTTAAATTAAATCTATCGGCAAGATTACCCCAGTTATTTTTAATAAGAAAAAACATTAATCAATTACAAAGAATTTTTTTAAACTAATAACTTATTAGTTCATCAATTAATTTTTTTTCCTAATCATTTCTTAAAAATTAGTTATTTTTTGTGGCAATTTTTTACTAATCCAACAATTCTTTTTCTATTATTCTTAAACCCTAAAAAGTAAAGTAAAAAATATTAAGATAACCTCGTTGGACAGCCAACGAGGTTTCATAAATATATATTTATTTTTAAAAATTTCTATATGATAGCTTAAAAGTAAAACAAAAAAAATATGTATACATATATATACATATATGTGTGTGTGTGTGTGTATNGTTGGATATACATAAATTCTTTTTTTTTTTTCATTCTCACTTGAGTTAAACGAATTTTTTTTTTAAAAAAAAGAAGAGAGAACCTCGTTGGCTGTCCAATGAGGTCTCTTATTTTTTTTAAAAAATAAATTATCAGAACCTTATTGATGAGGCAACGAGGTATCCGTTTTGATAGAACAAAAAATTCAACGTTCATTTTAAAATTTTTAAATAAAATTTTATCCATTTCGATATCGGACTCCAAACATATTTACCCCCTTTTCTCCAAGTGACGTGTCATTGGAGTCCATTTTTCCTTTTTTCTGAAAGTCCTGCTGGCTGAAGAAGCTTAAGCTGAGTCACATGGTCCAAGTACCTGGCCCTTATACCATCGACGTGGCTCCAAAAAGCTTTCGCCTTCTTCTTTTTCTATTTTTTGTTTTAAAATGGATTTTGCTCAAGACACTCTCTTTTTATAGAAATAGGGTCCCCTGGCCTTTCTCTAGCAACTACCAACAAATAACAAGATTCAAATTTGAATATATATCCCTATATTTGTGATATACGAGAGCGAAGCAAGGGTTGTAAAATTCCAATTGGTACTATGAAGTCCACATCAAGGGCCCACACTTAAAACCAGCCCAACCCAAAAAGAAACCTGTGTGCTTCCATTCAACCATCAACAGGGTACAAGCAAAGAGATAGAACAGAATCTGTATGTTTCTTTTTATTTATTTATTTGTAACTCACTAAACTGGGAGGAAATCAAATAAAAATTGACAGAACTATGCGGTATGACTTGACATATTCATGAGCTTTCATGAATATGATACAACACGGAATAATCCACTAAAATGATAAATATCCCTTGAACTAATTTATCCATGGTACAATCCTGAAACCCCTAAATTAAGTATAGGCAAGTATCTAATTGGCGCCTGGTTGTTTGGCCTTTATTTAAAAATGATGATGTACCAATCCTCAGCTGTTGTCTAGCAGTATAGTATTCACCACATTCTTTACAAATAAAAAGAAACATTCTCTGCACGATTTAGGCATTAGAGTAGATCTCCTGAGTTCCTTATCTTCCTCGCCATGGACGCACACGCATTCTGGAAGGGAAGAAATACCAGGTGTTTTATGCTCCAGACCACAAGCAGCTAAGATGGCATGAGTGGATAGTCTTGCAACTTGCTTAAATGTGCCAACTTCTGCACACATGAAAGTCCAATTAAAATTCTCTAGAGTCTAGAATATCATGCGGTAAAAGTTTTGTTTTTCGTCATACAGATTACAAGATTCATGATTCCATGTGCTAAAGTGCTGTCAATGATCAATGTGTTGTAGACGTAAAGCATATATTTACTGTGAATGACTTCCATACCCATTATTAGCATACATTGACAATATTGCATATAGTCCCATTTGCTTAGTATAACCAACTCAGACCAGATGCATCATGCTACAACAGTTATTTACCATTTAAATGCAAAGAAGTGATACATGCATCAGCTAACTACAGGTCAAAGTAAAAGGCGTACCGAGCTTTTTATCTCTGCACAGGATTTTCAGGTTGAGCTTCACAAGAGATTGGATCTCAGTCTTGGCTTCAGATTCTACCTCAACTCTTCTCTTAGTGCCACACTTTTCGACCTTGACTTTCTCCTGAGGAGGATTCACAATACTATTCGAGGAAGAAGAGATCTCTCTGTCATAACCTACAGTAGTAGCAATTGATGTCGACCTGATAGAAGAAATCAAGTGTGTGGACCCAGCACACAACTTATTCTTCTGTGGTAGTCCATTGTTCGAATGACAGACATCTGGCTGAAGTGAAGTCTGAGACTCCTTCGAAGATACAAGTTCATTATATGATGATCTGCGTGCCGTTGAAGAACCTTTATATATGCCTGAAGCATCTTTTAATTTAATGTCCGACTTACAAACATGACTCTCGGAATGACTACCTGCTCCAACATTTTGAATATACACAAGCCGATGCTGTTCGATCTTCAGTGAGATAGACTTTGAGCTCGATTCATCAGCTTCTTTGCAGCTAGTATTCTTCTTAACAGTGTGTTTTGAGGCCTGACCGGAAGTTTTATTCCTGTCACTACTTCGTTCTATTGCCTTGGCCATATCCATCATTTTCCATGCCTTCTCCACCTCTATTGACCCTCTACTGTCCAGTCTATTTTGATTGGAAGACTGAGATGCCATTGGTTGACTCGAGCAGGATACTAAAGTACGTTCACCAGAACAGCTGCGACGCACTGGTTTTAGTTTAGCAATACTAGCATTACTCATTTGGCTAGACGGAAAACTCAAGGATCCACTTCGAAAACCAGTCCAATGTTCACGTAACATGCGAATCCTATCATGGACATTGCGGCAATGCCCCAGTGTTCTGGCATTGAACTTAGTGGCATGTCCAGCAACACCATTTTTTCCTATTGAACCCAACCTCATCGAGCTGCTTCGAGAAGTATTTAGCCTTCCAGATTCAATATGAGATGAACTGTTGGAAGCATTCAAAGAGCCAGTTGGAGCGCTCTCAACACCACCAACATAAGACTCTCGTACAATATCATTTATAGATACAGGTCTAGCTGATTCTGCTGAATGGGGGTCACTGATACTAGTTTCGGTATTGCAATCAGTTCTGATCTCACTCTGGGCCTGTTCAGCCTTCAAAAGTGAGCAGTCTGCACAAAACCAATCACCCTCAGGAACAGTTGCACCAAGGCCAACACAGTAAGTATGATAAGCAGTGTCACAAAGGTCGCACAACAGCAGGAGACAGTCATCAGCCGTGCTGTGGCACACGTTACATTTCACTTCTGCATACAGATCCCGCGGTCCAGTTGTTCCATTTCCATGGCAATGATAAACCTGCATAAGCACTTTCATCAGTAATACATGTGATGCAGTCAAGAGATTATACCTAGTCTAGCCTACCATAAACCATCACTACAAAAAATCAGGACAATAGCGGCGGTTTTATTGCGGCGAGTTGCAGGAATCGCGGTAATAAGCAATATATTCTGGAGGTTTTAAGTTGCTGAATAACATATTTTAAAAGCGTCGGTTCATTTATATTACTGCATTTAAATTGCAGCTATCGTTCTTTAACATGTATATTTTTCAGCAAATTAGAATTCCCTCTCTTAACTCCTCTCTTTTAAAGCAAAAGCACTCACCATCAGAGACCTTTCGCTTTTATCTTTAGAACAGAACAGAGTTGCTAGAAGTTACGACTGATTTTACAGAACAGAGTTGCTAGAAGTTACGACAGATTTCTTCACTTTTTCAAATAAATCTAGCAGATTTCTTCACTCTTTCAAATAAATGTAGCAGAAATCTAGCAGATTTCTCGACTCTCAGGGTTTGAGCTCTTTAGAAATATAAACCCTAGTGAACAGGTTTGCCTCTTTTATCTAATTTTTCTGGATGGGTTGTGCTTGGGTAACATCACAGAGTTTCTTAATTTAACGAGATTAGATTGGTATGATTTTGTACTCATCGTTTAGTCTTTCTATTTGTTTAAAAACTCAGAGTAAAGGAGGGAAACCAGTTCAGCAATTTTTCTGCATGTGTTTTGCCTGGGTAATATCATGGATTTTCGAAGGTAATGATGTGAGACTAGTATGGTTTTGTTCTCTTTTATTGTCATCTAGTTAAATTGGTTGGTATCTTTACTATAAGTTGAAGTACATGAACTGCTGCTTTGAACTAATTCTAATTACAAACATTATGATTGATGAAATCAAATAATTACCAAATCATTTCTTTTTATATATTCTCAATTTACTCCCTTTGTCCCAATTTATGTGACACGCTTTCCTTTTTTAGTCAGTCTCAAAAAGAATGACACGTTTTTATATTTAGTAACTTAACTTTAAAATACTCATTTCACCCTTAATGAAGATGATTTATAACCACGCAAATATCTATGACTTGTTTTAGACCACAAGTTTCAAAAGTCTTCTCATATTTCTTAAACTCTGTGCCCAATCAAAGTACATCCATAAATTGGGAAGGAAGGAGTATAAAATTAGGAATTAACAAGCTCATATTTTGGTGAATTAATGTTTGATATGATTCTATAAATTTAGAGCCGTTTGATTTAATTTGAGAAAAGTGGCTTTTAAATATAAGTGCTTAAGCAACTTTAAGTGCGAAACTTATTTATAAATAAGCCGATTATGTGTGTGGATAAAAATGCGAAATTTGAAAAAAAATTATTGATGTGTTTTGGTGCATAAGCTGGCACATTAGCGCTTATTTTTGGTCAAATAGTTGAAATACCCTTAATAGTAACACTATAAAAAAATTAAAAAAATTAAAAAAATTAAAAAAATTAAAAAAATTAAAAAAATTAAAAAAATTAAAAATATTTTTATTTATTTTAAAAAAACAAAAAAGTAGAGGTTTTTTTTTATATATAATTTATGTTTTTAAGTTATAATTTAAAATAAAATTGAAATTCTTAATATTTATGAGTAAATGATACTCTAATTTAGAATTTAATATTCAGAAAATACTTCAAGACTTAAAACTTGATTCTAAATCTTGAAATTGTGAATTCCAATTTGAAATTCCAGTTAATTATTTTTTTTAATATGCACAAAAAATAAAATTTTGTCAAAAATTTGAGTGAGGGTATTATTGAAATTATTATTGAAATTAGAAAAATATTATGGGATAAAAAGGTAAATAGTTTGGTCAAACCTAAATGGCTTATAAGCCAAAAAATAAAAAGTTGGTATCTACCAACCTTTTGGCTTTTGGCTTTTTTAAAGCACTTTTTAACTTTTTTAAGCACTTTTTGATAAAACCAAACACTACAAAAAGTTAAAAAGTGCTTATAAGCTGGTTTGATCAGCTTATAAGCTCAACCAAACACCCTCTTATACATTTGGGTTCTCAATATGACATGCAGCAAGAGAGACTGAAATTAATCTCTGAAAATTTTGAAATATTTTGCGACTCTTGTATCACAATGTGCTGCATGGTTCATCAGATTGGCTGAAGTGTTATGGTTTCTTATCTTAAATAGAAAGACTTACAAAATGAAAGACGGTAAACGAGCAGGGTTGGTTCTCCTTCATTCAGACTATACTTTTGTTTCTGAAGGAGATTGTATGAATATGGTCTCTTTAAGACATTTAGGTACCAATAAGACTACTTCTTGAATATTATTTGAAGTTCTGAAAATATTTTGATTCTTGGTTGAACAAAATTTATAACTGAGAATCACGACATTGCTTCTTTCTGTTTTAAAAATTATAAGTTATACTTGTTGCATTGTAAATGATGAACACTTGCTGTATGCTTAACTTGTAATCATGGTAGAGATAATATTTTTTATTATGGTGAGACACTTCCCAAGTATCCATCCTAAGGGCCACTCCAGCCCTGGAGATACCCATCCGGTGAGCTTCCTTCCTCAGAATACCGTCTCTTTCTTGTTCCAACCTCTTCCTCCTCTCTCCTACTCTTTGTTTCTCAAACCTTTTCCATTTATTTTCCAGATGGAAAACAGAATTTACTTCAGATTAGGAGGAAAATCTTATGACCTGACGGAATCTAAATCTGTCTCTGAAACCTGGTATGAATGGGTGGAGAATGCTAGGTTATACATGAGAAGGATGACACTGAGCAGAGGAGCTCTAATGTGGCTGTGTAGAAGACTAATGGAGGCATCAGAAATCAAAGGGAAGTCCTTTAAGTCTTCGCAGAGTAGAGATCTGTCAACATATATTTACTGCTCTTTGAAGTTCAATAAATATGGTAGATTTGTGTCAGTTATTGCAATTAATGGAGATGCTATATCGGTCATCATTGTACCCGAAAACACATTTAATGAAGACCGGAGAGGATTCATTAAGAAAATCAAGAATTTTATTAAGCCATATGATGCACAGGCTACAATCACAACAGTTGTGGGTGGTACTATCTTGGGAAAAGAGGTGAGGGAGCCACAAAGAAGTGATAAACAAGAACAAATGGGTAGCAAGTGATAAACAAGAACAAAACAGATTCGGCACCAAAAGAAGTTATTGGCGACAAAGACCCACTGAGAAGAAGCTTTGGTAGGCAGTTTCCCAGACTGTGATGAGATACCCACTCGAAGCGATGTCAGAAGTTGGGCTCAACAACTCGGAAAGGTATTCATAACCTTCAGGTTTACAATATGAACGGAGTCCAATTGTTGTTCATGTGAGAATGGAATAGGAAAAACCACCAGCTTCACTTGGAATTGTGGTCACCTACAGTGGCTGCCATCCCAAAAATGTGGAATTTGACTGATTCTGGGTTCGTATTTTGGGGCTTCCACTGTAGCTCTGGTCTGATAAAGTCATGAAAGAAATAGATGAATAGTGTGGTGGTTGGATCAAAATGGAGGAAATGCAGCTGAGAAACCATCTGAGATGGACTCGTCTGAGGATGAAGGGCCCAGTGGAAAAAATCCCAACACATGTTGAAGTCAACAATGATAATTTTTGTTTTTTCTTTGCCGGTGTAATGCGAAGCTCCGGCAAGATTCAAAAAATTGGAGGAAGACCTGCCACAAAGCAGAGATGGCAGTACGAGGGGGGTGAAAAGTTAGGTTAATTTTTAGGGTGACAGAGAAGGTTATGAAGACCACAGAGAAATTAGGGCAAAGAGACGAGGGTTTTGCCCAGCGGGTAAAAACTTTTGTAAAAATCCAATCTCATTAGATGAGGGGGGCGCGTGCTCATTAAAGATAATAAGAAGACCAGCCACATGCCCAACAAGGGGCAAGGGCTCTGCTATCGACAATCACAGATTTATTGCGCTCAAATTCGTGCAAGAAATGCAAATGGGCGTTTAGAACTCACATAACCCAATTGCTAATAAACCCATTTCATCTTTTAGCCCAAAGATTTTCGTCCCTCATATTGTTGAAGACAAGGAGATATCCTTATAAGGGAAGAACTGGAAGCTTGCATGAGGCCAGAGGAGACTACTAGATCAGATGATCAGTTTGATTATGTAGATTGGGGAGCCGAGAACATATAGGCACATTTTACAATTAAGCATGCCAAGGGAGATGAATATATTGGTGGTTTCCAAAGCAGAGAAGAAGAAGATAGACAAGGTGGGAGCTCAGCGGGCAGATGGCTCTGATCCAGGATCCCACCCCTCTACAAATTAATGACTATTTAATAGAAAAAGCTATCGAGGATAGAGCCACATTAGGGGTAAATTCAAATAAACTCAAGTTAAGCCAAATGTTTGGCGCTGCATTTGAGGGTTGCGATAAAGTGGCTTTCAAAATTTTTTTGAAACTTGATCAGAAAAGAGATCACTGGGACAGAAATGCGAGGAGATCAAGAAAAACAACAATAAAACCATAATTCCTAAAGAGATTAGGAACCTGGAGTTTCACGTCAAGTTCAGAGACGGGGAGCCAAGAAATAGGGGAAGATAACACCTAATATTTCCTAACGGAAATCAAATTCTTGCATGAAACGTGAGGGGGCGAATGGAGAAAACAAAAAGAGCCTAGTAAGAAGTGTTATTCAACAATAGGGGGCGGATGTCTACATCTTAGTAGAAACCAAACTGACAGGGGTAGAAGCAAAATAGATCAAACAATTATGGTACAATAGATGGAAGAGGGAGATGCACTTAGATGCTATAGAAAGAAGTGATGGATAGTGATATGGGATAAACGCTGGCGAAAAGGAGAACGGGTGAAGGAAGCAAATCAAATGATAACATGTAAAATTGAAGGCTGCTATGCAAATACGACCTAGTACTTAAGCGCCGTTATATGCATCATGTAATATAGATGTTAGAAGGGACCTCTGGAGGGAGCTGTCAGAAACAAGAAATTTATGCAATGAGCTATGGGTGGTTTGTGGTGACTTTAATGTCACAAGAATTCTAAATGAGAGATCAGAAAGTCACAGAATTACAAGGGCCATAACTGAATTGGATAAATGCTATGGAAATGTTGGATCCTTGTCAATTTGGAGGTTCTTTCACTTGGAGAAGGGGGATAACCATTTGTCAGTCTCCAGGATTGATAGGTTCTTATCAATATATGTAGAATAGGAGAAGCAAAATAATATTGTGATGACAAGTGCCATCATCTGAAAATTATTTTAAAATAGAAATTTTAAAAAATGTCAATTAAGTTTTCTTGATATCAACAACACGAATTCAAATTCAAATTAAAGTGTCCTATTATAGCGAACCCATACTTCCACAACATTCAGTTATTTCAATTTAAATTTAAAC
>JACEIK010004531.1:22988-39507 GCA_018107945.1 Datura stramonium
AATTACTATAATTCTCTAATAATGTTACCACATCGTGGGAATACAAATACTAATATTCCTACTAGTGGGAAGAGCTCTTCACAAAGACCAGACAAGCCTGACTGCCCCACACGGGGAGATTTAAATTTGAAGAAATCTTATTTCAAATTTGAATCTTGGTAGTTGGAAATGGATGGGTTCAAAGATAAAGTCAAAGAATGGAACTCTTTCTGTGTTGCTGGTGCTGACTCTTATGTTCTGGCTAAAAATTACGGTCATTGAAAGGAAAATTGAAGGAATGGGGACCTTAGCATAGAAACCATTGGAAACAGAAAAAAGAGGAAATTCTATAACAATTAGCTAATTTTGAAGAGATCCGGGAGCAGAGACTTCTAACTTAGGATGAGTTGCATCAAAAAGTTCATCCACCTATGGAGTATGAGGAAGTATCCAGTAATGAGGAGATAACTTGGAGACAAAGATCCAGAGTACAATTGCTCAAGAAAGGGAATAAGAACACAATTTTTTTTCACATAATGACACCACATTTCGCAAGAGATTTAACCTAGAAGTAGATGGGTTCTATTACTGAACTAGAGGGCATCAAAAGGGCTTGCATCAATTTTTATAAGAAATTGTATGGAGAAACTGAGTGCAGTGGAGGCCTGACTTTGAAATGCAAGGGGTGGAACGCGACGATTATAGAGATGGTTTGAGGAAACTAAGTTTCTAGATTGCACCAAGCTATATGTCAACGATAAGGCCCCAGACCCTGATGGCTTTTCTCTGAGCTTCTATCAGATTTTGTGGGAGAAGTTAAAGGACATCATGAAAATGATGTTACTCTCTACAGCTTACCTATTCCCAGCTTAAACTTATTAATTTTGATAGGCACGGTTCCCTAGATTTTGTCCCTTACGGACTGATAGATTCATCCCGCCGGTAGTGTCCGGCCACCGGATTCCTTTCTTTTTCTTTTCTCTCTCCTTTTTTTGGTGTTTCTTCCACGATGGAAAACCGATGCTCTTTCAGAGCTGGGGGAAAAGCGTACGACCTAACAGAAACCAAGACAGAATCGGAAGTCTGGTATGACTGGGTAGAGAGTTCAAGACTATACCTGAGAAGGATAACTGTGAGCGAGGGGGCTTTACTCTGGGTATGCAAAAGATTGAGAGAAGCAACAGAAAACAAAGGGAAAATGTTCAGATCTTGGAGATGTAGGGATTTTTCAACCAACCTGTACTACTCACAAAAGTTTAACGAATATGGGAGTTTCATGTCTGTGTTAGCTGTCAAGGGGCACAACAGATCCGTGGTCATTATTCCAGAGAACACTGTTAATGAGGGGTGGGGGGATGTAGCTTCAAAAATCGAGGAATTTATTAGCAGAAACAAAAGTAGTCGTGGTGCATTTATTACAACCGGTCGAGCACATAGAAAATTTGCAACAGGGAAGGGGAACTTTAAGGAAGCCCTGCACAACAATAAATGGGCTCGAAGGGAGACGCAGGTAGAAACAGAGAACAATCTGATAAAAGTAACTGCTCAGGAAGATGATAATGACCTTCTATGTCCATGTCTGGTTGGTGGTTTCTGCGGCGGAGATGAAACCCCTACCCGCAATGAGGTATGAAATTGGGCAAAGCAGATCTGGAAAGGAGCACAGAACATCCAAGTATATGATATGAATGGATTCCTCTTTCTTTTTGAATTCCAGACGAGGAAGGCTGCTGAGCACGTCCTAATGGGGGATTGGAGCAGACAAGGGGTGCCCCTAAAGCTTGACTGGTGGAGTCCGACGAAGGGGGCGTCTCACGAAAACACCAGTTTCGATTGGTTCTGGGTTAAAGTGTTGGGTCTACCTTTACATCTGTGGAACAAGAAGGTGTTGAAGGAAATAGGCGATAGATATGGTGGATGGTTGGAGAATGAGGAGGAGACAGAGCTCAAAAACCACCTCCAGTGGGCGCGTATCAGGGTACGAGGTCCGCCAGAAAAAATACCAGAGGAAATCCAAATATCTGACGGGAATCTCGTATTTACGCTACCAATATGGTGCGAAAAACCCCCAAAGTTCAGATATGTGTCGGAGAAGAATGGGTTGTTACAGAAGTCTGGTCGTGGCAAGGAAGAAGAAGGCGTAACCTTAGGAGTTCAGATGAGGTCCTGCGAAAGGACTACGGAGAAGGGGAAAGATGGTTCATTTTGTCCAATGGGTAAAGAACCAGCGATTAAAATATGTGGGTTGTATAAAGGAGGACACGTGACAAACACGTATGGGGCAGAAAGGTCAAAAGCTGTTTCAGTTGAGAGAAATGGGCTTAATGGACACTCAAGTGATATGGGGGCTATTGTAGGAGAACCTAAAAAGAATGGGCCTTGCGGAGATGGGCCCAAGGGTGGACTTACCTTTATATTGTAAGAGGATAAGTGCAGAGCCTTTCATTGACTCTATATTGTGTAACAAAGACACCGATCCTTCTTTTTCCACCGTTAGCGGAAACGTGGAGCTTTGCATGCGAATGGAGACAAGTACTTCTGAGAAACCAAAGCAAATTTCTTCTAACAGCACAAATCAAGTAGACCAATCTTTGAAGCTGATAGAAGATATAGCCACAACAAGTTGTGAGAGGGAGGAGGTGGACGACATATCTAATGGGAGACAATTGAAACAATACATCGAACCATCTCCGCTTCAAATTGTGGAGACTTTCGAAGAGGATATGCAGGAGAAGGCCAATCTATGGGTTCAACTAAATGTTATTAAGCTAAGCCAGCTGTTTGGGGCATCGTTTAAAGGATGCGAGAAAAAGAGGCGTACGATCTGCTAATGAAGTTGGACCAAGCTAGGGGCAAGAATCAGACTAGTAAAGGGAGAATGAACAGGGGGTGCAAGGAAATAACAATTCATAAGGAAGTTAGAAACTTGCAATTTGATGTAAAGTTCAAAGACGGGGAACCAAGAGGAAAGGGGAGGAGAACGCCTATTATTATGCAATGAAGCTGAAAATCATCTCCTGGAACGTGAGGGGTCTCAACAGGGCGGGAAAAAGGGGGTTGGTCAAACGACTATTGTAACAATGGGGGGCAAATATATATGTTCTGGTCGAAACCAAGCTATTGTCAAGAATCTGATAGCGGAAATATGGGGCAACAAATGGGATGGGGAGGAGCACCTGGAGGCTAGAGGTACTAGTGGAGGGATTCTAATTTTGTGGGATAAGAGAGAGTGGAGGGGTGAACTGATACAGGCTGGCAGTCAAGCTATATGTTGCAGATTCATAGGGATCAATCAAGAGTTGACTTGGTTTCTCAGTGCTGTGTACGCAGACTGTAATAGGGTGGTCAGAAGAGAACTCTAGCAGGATCTAGCGGCAAATAGGAATCTGTGTGATGGGCCTTGGGTGATCTGCGGAGATTTCAATGTCCGAGATATATATCAGAAAGGGCAAATTGTCACAGAATATCTGGGGCAATGGTTGAATTCTCTGAATGTATCAACATGTTAGAAATGGTGGACCCTCCTTTATTTGGAGGGTCTTATACGTGGAGGATAGGTGATAGTCATATGAGTGCATCCAGAATTGACAGATTTTTACATTCGTCAGACTGGGGGAAGACACCTTTTTACAAGTGAGACAGAGTTTGCTACCGAAGTTGGGGTCAGACGACAACCCAATTCTATTAACATGTGGTGACTGGGAGTTCAAAAAAACATACTTTAAGTTTGAGAACTGGTGGTTGGGAGTAGATGGCTTTACGGACAATGTAAAGGCATGGTGGAGCAGTTTCCCTAGTGTGGGCAGACCTGCGTTTGTCCTAGTCAACAAACTTAAGCTTTCTTAAAAAGGAGCTTAAGAAATGGAGCAAGGACAACAAAGTAAATTGGAAGTAGAGGAAAGAGGAAATTTTAGAACTAAGCTCCTGGGAAAATATACAAGAGCAAAGAAGCCTCAGTGATGATGAACTTATCCAAGACACCCATCTGGCTATGGAGTTTGAGGAGGTAGCAAAAAGGGAGGAGATAGCTTGGAGACAAAGGTCCAGGGTGCAGTGGTTGCAAAATGGAGATAAAAATACGAAATTTTTCCACAAGGTGGCTAATGCTCATAAAAGATATAATGCTATTGACTCCCTAGAAGTGGATGGCCAAACCATTAATGATACTGCAGGAATCAACAATGCCATTCAGAATTACTACCAGACACTTTACAAGGAAACTGAGGAATGGAGACCTCAGTATTTCAGCCAAGATGCAGCAGTAATATCCCCTGAGGACCAAACATAGTTGCAAAGGAACTTTGACGAAGAGGAGATTCTGGAAGGCATCAAGGCTTGTGCTGTTGATAAGGCACCAGGTCCAGATGGGTACCCCATGAGTTTTTATCTCAACTTCTGGGAGATGATTAAGGAGGACATCATGAGCACTATGCAGTACTTCTATGAGAATCAGGTATTTGAAAGGAGCATGAATGCCACTTATGTAGCTCTTATACCCAAAAAACCTGGAGCAGTTGAGTTGAGAGACTTTAGGCCAATTAGTCTCATTTCTGGGGTGTACAAAATAATTGCTAAAGTTCTAACGAAGAGGATGGAAAGGGTGATGGATAGACTGGTGAACAAACACCAAATGGCCTTTATTAAAGGAAGAGAGATCATGGATGCATCCCTCATAGCAAGTGAATGTGTGGACTCAAGGTCTAGAGAGGAAGCCCCTGGGGTACCTTATGNTTTATCGTCCATGCTTCTTAGCTTCCTCCTCCAAGGTGTGGACTCAAGGTCTAGAGAGGAAGCCCCTGGGGTACCTTATGGACATCCTCAAGCAAATGGGTTTTGGTGACAGATGGTTAAAGTGGATAGATTTTTGTATTAAAACTGTTAGGTTCTCTATTCTTGTAAATGGAGAACCTATCGGTTTTTTTCCTTCTGAGATGGGCCTCAGACAGGGTGACCCTTTATCTCCATTTCTATTTATTTTAGCCATGGAAGGTTTAAGCAGTATGGTAAGGACTGCCCTACAGAACAACTGGGTGAGAGGCTTCAAATTGGGAGGGAGAGGAGAGGACAGTTTGGAGATCTGTCACCTGTTATATGCAGATGACACTTTAATTTTGTGTGAACCTAAAGTGGAACAGATCAGGTTTATCAGAGTCATGCTGGTAACTTTTGAAGCTGTGTCTGGACTGAAGGTGAATTGGGGAAAAGCAGTCTATTCCCCATAAAAGAAGTAGGCAACATACAAGCTTTGTCTGACATATTAGGATGCAGGGTGGACACATTGCCTACTGTTTATTTAGGCATGACTCTAGGAAGCAGACACAAGGCAGTGGAGATCTGGGATAACATTGTGGAGAAGACTGGGAAAAGACTGGCACAATGGAAAGCTCAATATTTATCTCTAGGGGGGAGAATCACTCTCATAAATGTTGTTTTGGATTCTCTTCCTACATATGTGATGTCACTCTTCCCCATTCCTGACAGTGTGGTGAAGAAACTTAACAGATTGAGAAGGGATTTTCTGTGGAAAGGGAACAAAGAGGGAAGAGGATACAACTTAGTAAAATGGGAAGTTGCACAGTTGAGCAAGAACCAGGGGGGCCTTGGCATCAGAAATTTGAAGATACAAAACAAATGCCTCCTGATGAAGTGGCTGTGGAGGTTTAGTGGAGAGGAAACTAACCTATGGAGAGAGGTTATCCAGTATAAATATGGTCAATCCAGCCCATGGTGTTCCAATGAGGTCAACACCACATACGGGGTGGGAGTTTGGAGATCAATCAGAGCTTTATGGACAAAATTACAAGAGAATACTAACATTAGGGTGGGGACTGGCAATAGAACAAAGTTTTGGAAAGATGTCTGGATTGGTCAAAGAGCATTACAGGAATCCTACCCTGACCTAATGATGCTGAGCAGCAGCCCTGATGCCACCATAAAGGACTGCTGGACTACTCAAGGTTGGAATTTTTCATTTAGGAGGCACTTGAATGACTGGGAAGTGGAGAGGATGGCAGACCTTCTAAAAGAAACCGAGGTCTTCACTTGGTTTAAATACTGAACCAGACTCTTTGAGGTGGAGGCACAATGTGGATGGAGTCTTCACAGTTGGCAGGATCTATAAGGAGAACACGGCAGAGCAAGGAGAGGCTACACTGATATGGAGGAATATATGGAGAAGTGGGGCACCAACAAAAGTGAAATGCTTCACATGGTTGGTGGCAAAAAAGGCCTGTCTAACACATGAAGTTCTTCAGAGGAAAGGGATGCCAGTTGTGACCAGATGTTTTTTGTGCAATGAAGCTGGAGAGACAAACAACCACTTATTCCTCCACTGCAAGTTCACAACCAAACTCCGGAATCTGTTCTTTAATCTCACTGGAATCAGTTGGACAATGCCCGAACATACTTCAGACCTATTGAGCTGCTGGATTAGAAGAGGGGGGAGCAAAAGCCAGAAAAAATGATGGAGGATAATACCAAACTGCATCTGGTGGGCAATATGGAAGGATAGAAATGGAAGATGCTTTGAACATAAGATTAAGTCCATTCATGTTGTGAAATGGAGCTGCATAGTTTCTCTGTTTTTTTTGGTGTAAACAAAATTGTATAGAGTAAGTAGATGAACTTGTAGATTTCTTAGGGGCTTTGTAATCATCATTTTTTGGAGGTGGCTAGCATAACCTTAATGCTGAGGAATACAACAGTATCAGTTTCAAAAAAAAAATGAACACTATCAGGCAATTTCATTCTCATCAGGTATTTGAAAAGAGCATTAATGCCACTTATGTGGCATTCATTCCTTAAAAAGCAGGGCCTCTAAGCTAAGAGATTTTAGGTGGTATCTATAAAGTCATAGTCAAAATGTTAGCAGAAAGACTGAAGAGGGTTGTGAACAAGTTAGTCAATAAACACCAGATGACATTCATAGAGAAGAGAGAAATTATTGATGCAATACTCATAGCGAGTGAATGTGTGGACACTAGACTCAAAGGTGATGATCCAGGAATCATGTGTACGCTGGATATAGAGAAGGCCTATAACCATGTCAATTGGGATTTCCTTCTCGGTATTCTCGAACAAATGAGCTTGGTGATAAATGGTTGAAGTGAATGTTTTTGACCAAAACTGTCAGATTCTCTATTTTGATAAATGGAGAACCTGCTAGTTTTTTCCTCTTAGAGAAGGGCCTTAGGCAGGGAGATCCCTTGCCTAAAACCCCTATCTCATTTCCTTTTCATACTTTCTATGGAGGGCTTTATCTGCATAATGAAGCTAGCTAATTAGAACAATTGGATAAAAGGCTCCAAAATAGGTAATAACTCAGGGGAGGATTTGCATATCTGTCATCTATTATATGCAGATTACAGTTATTCTCCGAAAAGCTAAGGCGGAACAACTTAGCTACATCAGAGTGATGTTGGTAATCTTTGAGGATATATCTGGTCTAGCTGTCAACGAGAGAAAGAGCGGTATTTTCCAGATCAAAGAAGTTCCACAACACAAAGTTTGGCCAACATTTTGGAATGTAGAACTGAAGACTTCCAACAACCTATCTAGGCATGCCTCTTGGTAACAAAGGCAAAGAGTTGGTAATTTGGGATGGAATTTTGGAAAAACAGAGAATAAGTTAGCTAACTGGAAAGCTCAGTATTCATCTTTTGGCGGAAGAACCATATTAATTAACTCAGTTGTGGACTCTTTGTCGACTTATAATTTCTTTTTTCTGATTCCTACTAAGCTAAAGTGGGAGAAAGATTAAATAAGTTGAGGAGAGATTTCCTGTGCATAGGAAACAAGAAGGGTAAAGGTATACATCTAATTGAAAAACTGCCAATTAAGCCAGCAGGCTAGTGGACTTGGCATCAGAAACTTGGGGACTCCATGTGTGTTAGCAAAATGGTTGTGGAAGTTTGTAGGTGAGGAGCTAGCTCTATGGAAGGATGTTATCTCAAACAAATATGGTCAGAATTCCCCATGGCGTTCCAACACAATGTCTATTCCCTATGGTGCGTCATGTTGGAGGACAATCAGGAATCTTTGGCCAAGATGGAAAGAAACATAAATACTATGTGGGAGATGACACCAACGTCCATTTCTGGAAAGTGTACTGGAATGGACATGAAGCTCCGATGGCCTCATTCCCAGATTTGTTCTCCTTGTGTAATGATACAGAAGCAACAGTACCTGACATTCGGTCTCCTCAAGGGTGGAATCTTATTTTCAGAAGGAAATTGAATGACTAGAAAGTTGAAAGAATAGTTGTGCTACTTCAAGGGCTGAATGGATTCCGAGGCACTTCTGCAGCTCTAGATAAAATAATCTGGAAACATGATAAGAATGAGAAGTTCTCTGTTAACCGACTTTACAGGAAGGAATTATTGGAGCACCCTGGAAGCACAGGCCCTTGGAGATAGATCAGGAAGTCCAACATTCCAACTAAGATAAAATGCTTCACAAGGTTGGTGTCTAGAAGAGCATACCTAACACGTGAAGAACTGAAAAGGAGAGGTTTTCAGATTGCCTATAAATGTTTTCTGTGTGAGGAGACTGAGGAAACAAACAATCATTTGTTCCTACACCTCAAATACACAGCACAATTATGGGCCTTGTTCCTTAACATCTCTCAAACTAAGTGGATAAGAAGAGGAGGGAGCAAAAACCAAGAAAATACAACCATGTATATGGTGGTCAATATGGAGAGAAAGAAACACTAGATGCTTTGAGAACACTGCTAATTCTATTCAGAAAGTCAAAGAGAACTATATCAATACATTATACTTCTGGTGTAACGAAAAAGGTTTAGAAGTAGCTGACAGTTGATAGATTTTCTAGGTTCTTTCTAAGACCACAATTTTCTTTATTTATTTTTCTTTCTTGTTGTCTTGGCACAAATTTTTGGAGGTTGCCAGCATAGCCTTAATGCTGAGGAATACAACATTACCTTTATCAAAAAAAGGAGGTCGCAGAACAACCTAGTGTCTAACATTCAAAGTCTCATTGTTTTTCAAGTGCTATTATATTTCCTATCTGATACCTAGACATAAACAAATGTTTAGCTATATATTACTAGTCTAAGGATGACTTAATTATGTGGTCTGCTTTCAAATTGGAGACTGGCATCACTTCTAGTAATTGGAGCAAATTAAATGCCAATTACTAAGCTGAGATAATGCCAATAACAAAAGAAAAGATGAGATGCAACATTCTTGGTTATAAAATCTGTCATAGCATTTTATATTGACGCTGCAATTGAGGAAACTGGCTGATAACTTAGCTGCTACTTTCTTGTTGTACAATTGATACGCGAGAATTACTTCACAGGCTGCATCAAACATTATTTCATTCTTTAGCATAAGACTACAGATTGAGCACAAGTGCTACATGCTCAGTTGCAGATTTTCCTGTCATGATTTACAAACTATAAAGTTAAAAATCAAGCAACACGGTAGAAATTGATCATCCATTAGTTGATAATATTTAGTAACTTTTTAATTTAATCTGAAACAGGGGAGTATGTTTGTGTCGCTGCTTCTGGACCCATTTGTACAAAGAATCTCATGTAGCAGATGTAATGTATTATGAGGAAAATATGAAAATGATTTTGACAAATCTTGTTTAAGTACATAAACAAAGATCCTGTCTACGCAAAAATCTGCATATATTGGATTAGCTCTTCCTGGTGATGTTGGATCTTAGAAATATCGCATATAATTTGACTTATTTCCTAAGTTGTTACAAATCCTGCTTTTCTATTGTCAAACTCATTTGTATTTTAGCATTCTTCTGTTAGAGGATTTCTTTGTTTTGTACAAATTTTGGACTATAATTTATGGATATTCAATGGTCTATTTTTGCTTGGGAAAAATTTCTGTTGGCTTGTTAGGGCACTAATATGCTTCTGTTTGCTTTTGGATATATTCATGAAAAGTAAGATCGGATCTCTTGATCAGTTACTATTATTTTCTGTTTTTGGATTCCAGCTCAGGGTGTGAAAGTTGATGCCGTTACAGGAAGCTCTCAACAAATGTGGGAATAGACAATATACATTTCGACAATAAGTCTCAGGTCCATAGTACAAAGCTGATCAATTGAGAAATGTTCTTTTACATGTGAATTTGGTTATGACTTATGGAAAAGAATGGTTGAAAACCTTATATAAAAGACATGTTCAAGGAATTAAAGGTATGTAATCAACCATTATTATTCATTAGTACTCTAAGTTGCTCGGACTCAGGTGCGGGTATCTGATACGGGTGCGGATCCGAGGGTCGGATTCGGCAAAGTTTAAATTTTAAGATTCGAGGTTCGGATTCGGCAAAATTTAAATTTTAAGATTTAGGGGTACGAATCCCGGGTGCGGGGATTCGGCTAAAAAAATTCAACAATATAAAAATAGAGTTATAAAAATATTCTAAATTTAAGAGATATTTTGTGAAAAACTTACATGTATAAATTAAGTGTTCTTAAATTCTCGATTATTCTTTTTGTCATTTGTATAAATTACATTTAATTCAATCTCAAATCACGTGATTTATAGTTAGCTTTTGTACAATTTAGTGACTCATAATTTTCCTCAATTAGTGGTTCCATATTAATCACATGATTAATTTAATTGGAGAATTTAAAGTTTAATTTCAAAGGTACATGATATAATTTATAAATTACGTTGATAAATTGTTACTCCTCGTGCCCTAATTCTTATAGCATCTTTCGTTTTTCGAGATTCAGACTTTCTATTTTTGATTGTATATTTGGATATAAAATCTTTAAATTTTTGAAAATAAAATTTACATATTTGAAAATTACGTTAAAAAAATACTTTAAGTTATATTAATTAATAACGAGAACTAGTCAAAAAGAATATGAAAGAATAAAAAACAACAATACACAACTTAACAAAGAGAGGCCCAACAGTTCAGGCCCAAACCCGAAAAAATAAACCTCTAAGGGTTGTCTATAGAAGCCAAAGAGGCAACTACACTCTTAACATTATCCGGACCTTCCCATTGCCCCTTTCATCGCGGTATAACCAAAGCCGCCATTAGCAACCACTAGGGGTCCGTCTACAAATCTTTGGCTTGCTACTCTCTAAAGGAGGAGGCGATCAGGAGAGTCATCACTATCAAAGCAATAAATATATACATCAAGCAGAAAAGCTAAAAAGGAGACAAAAGCAGTGAGGACAATAAAATTGTCATAAATTTGTTTTATTTTTTATTTTAAGAAATCAAATTCTTAATCTTTCCCCAAATTTGTTCTTGACTCTCGTCAAAGCATCTGGATGGGATTGACCGAATCCGACACGCACCCTGCACCCGCACCTGCACCAGTGTCGTGCCGAGACGGGCTTGGCAGCAAAAACGAAGAGTCCGCACAACTTAGTTAGTACTTGTTTTCAAGAAAAGGGATGGTAAGACTTCTGTTCTTATCTCTACTCATTTGAATCTTCATAATCAGTTGGCAGTGGTATGTTTTAAGAAAGAGAAAACAAATTTGGAGAAACAAATGCATCGATAATTCTTACAAACCTGTGTTGAGTACATTGGATTAACTCAATTATTCTTATAATGAAAATATTACTAACTATATTAAATGTAATTTACTAAAACTTCCCTGGTAAAGAATAGTTCAGACTTTGTCTGCTTTTGATTTGGTAACTAAAGTTAATTGCACTTCATTTGCTAGTGCATGTATAGGTTGTTTTTATATTACAGTTGATTTTAACTTCATATGGAGGGTTATGCTTTCTTGGTTTCTTGAATTGTTACTCTAGTGCTGAAAACTTAAATCAAGAGTCGCTTTTGGTTGTTCATAGTTTTTGGTGATGATTTTTTTTCTATATTTGCTGTACTTATTTGACCAACCAGATCTTGAATGGTTCATTCTTAAGGAAGCTTAGTAGTCTTATTTGATATTCTTAATACCATATCCTTTTCTATTTTGTTCTTTTTACTGCTATCATATTGGAGGTTAAGAACTTTGGTATAACATGTGTCACCATAAGTTTTTCTCACCATATAAATGTAATTTTTTGCAGGCTTCAAATTTGGGAAGGCGCTCCGTCACCTATTAGGACAGGAAGATCCTCAAATAGAAGTACCAATGCTGATCAGATGTCTGTCAATTAGTAATTGGTATTCGGATCAACTGTGAATTTTTTGAGTCTTGTTGGTGGTGAATTTTTTGAGTCTTGTTGGTGGTGAATAACTCTTTGAAATTTTAATACATCTGATAATGTAATATAAAAATACTTATATTTTTTTTGTAATGAATATCTTTATAAGAGACCGGTGGAGCAGTATAGAGAGAGGGAAGAAAGAACCTACAAAGTACCAAGGGAGGTGCTATGGAGAAGCTTGGAGGTTAGAAGTTTACCTGTGGAGTATACTAGTGCAATCAAGGACATGTACAATGAAGCCAAGACCTGGGTAAGAATAATGAGAGGAGACTCGAAACACTTTTCAGTTTTCATGGGGTTGCACCAAGGATCAACCCTTAGCCCATTTTTATTTGCCCTGGTTATGGATACATTGACGCGGCAAATTCAAGGGAAGGTGTCATGGTGTATGTTATTTGCAGATAATATAGTTCAGATTGATGAGACTCACGACAGAATTAAACTAAGCTGGAAGACCCTGGAGCCTAAAAGGTTCGGGTTGAGCAGGTCCAAGAAAGAATACTTGAAGTGCAAGTTCAATGATGTAACGCACGAGATAAATGGGGAGGATAGACTTATACATAGGTCATCCAAAAGAGTGGAAGTCTCAAGTATCTTGGGGCTATTATCCAAGAAAATGAGGAGATTGACGAGGATGTCACTCACAGTATTGGTGCAGGGTGGATGAAATGGAGACTTGCATTTGGAGTCTTGTGTGATAAGAAGGTGCCACCAAAACTTAAAGGCAAGTTTTACATAATGGGGTTAAACCGACTATGTTGTATGGGGCGGAGTGTTGGCCAGTCAAGAATTCTTACATTCAAAAGTTCAAAATTGCAGAAATGAGGATGTTGCGATAGATGTGTGGGCATACTAAGAGAGATAGGATTAGAAATGAGGATATCCGGGATAAGGTGGGAGTGGCTTTGGTGGAGAATAAGATGTGGGAAGCGATACTGAGACAGCTCGGGCATGTGAAGAAGAGATGTTTGGATGCCCCAGGTGCGGATGAGTGAGAGGTTTGCTAGGGATGATTTCAGGAGAGGTAGAGGTAAACTGAAGAAGTATTGAGGAGAGATGATTAGACAGGACATGATGCAGTTTCAGCTTATTGAGGACATGACTTTAGATAGCAGGTTGTGGAGGATGCGCACTAAGGTAGAAGGGTAGTAGATAGCAGTGTTATCTTGTTATCAGTCCATACTAGTAGTTGTAGCATTGTCCCGGTAGTTTCTTGTCCTTCGATTTCTATTATCATGTGTTGTTGCATGTACTCCGACTATCATATTATTCTGTTGTAGTTATTGTCCTGTGATTGTTTACTACTTTTGTTACCATCTGCTTATTTCTTATACGTCTGTGCTTTTATCTGGACTGCTTTGAACAATCAATTGAGCCGAAGGTCTATTAGCGACAACCTCCTACCTCTGGGGTGGAGGTAAGGTCAGCGGACACTCTATCCTTCCCAGATCCCACTCTGTAGGATTATACAAGGTATGTTGTTATTGTTGTATATTTTTCTTATTGAATCCTTCATACTTGTGTCAAAATTATTACAAGACATTTTAGAAGTTTGGATGCATAGTGTGCAATAAATAAGATGTAAAAGTGAAATGACAATTGCTAAAATGAAAGAATAAATTAATGCATTGTACATGTGATTATGGCAGTAAAAAATGCAGAATTTTGATTAGGAGGACAAATAGTGGCAGTTCAAATTGTCCATTTTAAAAATAAATGAATGTGCACATTTGGTTGGAATTACGGCGGTTCAGCCTACTGCATTAAGCAATTGAAATTTCCACTTTAAGAGCTGGTCAATTACGGCGGTTAAGCTTGTGAATTACGGCGTTTTCGGAAACCGCCAATAATGTGTATTGTGCTAGCTTGAAACGCCGTTGAACGTAAATAAAACTGCCGCAAATACACCTTCTTTATAGTGCATGTGAATCTTTTAAATATATGTACGAAGAAAGTAGAAACATGTATGAACCACAAAAAATGGAAACAACACAAATAATCTTCCAATCCAAAGTTCCAAATCTTTTAAGCATTTAGATGGCTGTAATAAATGTTTTATTATTCAGAGTGCAGTGAGAAGTTCATAACTTCACCATCAATTCACTAAAAATGGGAGATCACTAATAGGAGGCACTGTTTCTGATAGACTGCTGGCTAAAGATAAATTGGTCAGCTAAAGTTACCAGTTTCAAAAAAAAAAAAGAAGATATTGGTCAGCAATTTTTGATGAATCCCAAAGTGTAAACAGACGTTTGATCACTTAGGAGATATAAAGGTGTAATGCAGGCTGATGCAATCACCATAGACCAAATGGATTGCATTAACTAAACTGTTTTTAGTTAATGAACATCAGCTTTTCATCAAATTACTAAACTGTTTAGTACAATTAAAATAGAAATGGATTGCCAATTTCTGAGTTGATGATCAGCATGAACGCACCTTAATACATTGTCAAAAGGAGATCTATAAACACATGTTTATCCCAGTGTTATTAAAAGCGAGCACTTCTCGCTTAAAGCATAGAAGCGAGCGCAGCTTTGTCGCTTTTCTGCCTTGAAGCAAGGCATAGCAAAAAAAGCACGTGCTTTAGTCACAGAAGCAAGAAGCGAGCTTGCTTAAGCAAGGTCGACTGCTGCACTAGGGTTCTATATTAAAATTTTGTAAAAACACTCTTCGCGACTTCTTCCAAAACATTTACTTCTGTGACTAAACTGCGGCAAGCCTTGCAACTCTCTTCCACTTCTCTTACGCGACTGCAGCGACTTCTTTTCAAGGTAAGTTCCTTCTTCTCTTCTTATCTTCCTCTTCTTCTCTTCTCCTCTTTTCTTTCCTCTTTTCTTTCCTCTTCTTCTTTACTCTATTTGCTCTGCTGCTGCACTGCTAGGGTTACTCTTTTTTGTCTTTTTCTCTTCTACTTTTTTCGGTTCTTCAACTTGTTGTAATTATTTTCTATATTTTGGTCTATAAATTTTCTGTTCTGCAATTTTCTTCTCTGCTTTGTATTTTCTATCTCTGTTCCTGCTCTGTTTTTTCTCTATATTCTGCAATTTTTTCTCTGTTCTGCTCGTTGTTTAATCTCTGATGACTGTTCTTGAATTTTTTTCTCTGTTTTCACTGTTCTGTTCTTTTGCTGTTGTGATTGTAATAAATTTTATTTTTTATTTTATGGAATCAAGCCAGAAAAAGAGATCAAGTTCTAGTATCTATTATTTACTTTTTAATTTAAAAATTAAAAGATTTTCTTAATATGTTAATTCTATTGAGTTCTTGGTTATTTATCTATGCATATTTAATTTATTTATTTATTATTAAATTGCTCTTTAGTTGAAAAAAGCTTGTTCATCACTTCACGCTTCTACTTCTCACTATCTGAAACACTACGTTATCCTGATATAAACCTGTTTATCTTTGCCTTTTTATCTTTAGAAGTAATTCACATGTCGACTATAATCATCAGTATTACTGGCAGAATTTAGTTTTATTAAACATAGGATTGACATCAGCCTTATTGGTTTTACAACATAACTGAGTCATATTAAGATATAAACATGAGCTCACAGGAATTATCACTATTTGCAGAATTAGGAACTCCTCAAGCATGTAAAAATCTCGAAAAAAGACAATCTTTCACCAAAAAGAGCAAATTCAGCAATCAACATTTATCAAATCCAAACAGAAATTCAAGTCGAAATAGAAGTCGAGAGTACAGAACCTGATCGCGGACAGGAACATTAACAACCCGCTCGGAAGGGAAAACGGGAGGTTTGCAAGGGCGGCGGATGGTGGAGAAACGGCGTTTACACATGGGACATCTGGACTCAACCTTAGACCACTCCATGATGCAGACAAAGCAGAAGTAATGGTCGCAACAATCGATACAACCTCTAATAATTGTGCTTCCATGTCCAGTTTCAATCAAGCAAATCCCACAGCAATTCGGTTCCTTCTCCGAATCTGAAAGTTCCAGCTTCGCTTTGCCTTTGTCGGACGAGGACGGAGAAGATTCAGGTGAACCCAGGGTTAGGGTTTTAACCCGTTTGTTTGGATGACTTTCGGGAGCTCCGCTATCTTCCGCGTCGGACGCCATCTCTGTTAATCTTGGAAAACTTCTGAGCAGGAATTGTTCCCGTCGTTAGTTGTTTTCTTCACCATTGAATTGGAAAATAATCCTTTTCACTTGATGGAGAAAATTTTCGGCCCATGGCCTCAAATCTAAGTAGCCAGTATTACAACATGCAGAAGAGGCCCAAGCCCAAACACAAAGTTTGAATTTTGATCAATAATTAAAGGAAAAATTACATAACTAAACAAACTTAACTAGCTATTTATAATAATTAATAAATTTATTAAAAATTTATAAAA
>JACEIK010004531.1:120972-131872 GCA_018107945.1 Datura stramonium
ATTTTTAAAATTTTTAATCATCAAATATGAAAAAGTAAAAAAAATTATTTTCCGCCTCCGAACCAGGCACACTCTTGAGTACTCACTTTATTCGAATAACGTATATGTATCAAATAATTTTGCTTGTTATTGTTATTCTGCCGTCATAAATGATTTTGCTTGTTATTGTTATTCTGCCGTTATATGTATCTTAGTAACTTTGCCTTTTTGAAATTAAATAAGATGGAACAAAACCAGTCGAATTTTTCGCAACTGTTTGAACCTGGACCATTGTCTATCATTTCACTCTAACTTTATCAGTGGATTGGATAGCCTTGTTTTTTAGATTGAAATTTGGGTACTTATGAAAAGAACTCTTACTTCTGTTTTAATTCAGAAACAACGTCCATAATATTTTTAAAGAGAAAAATTAGGTTAAGTCGAACGGGATATAATCAGTTATTTGATTCAAATAAATTTTAAACATATTAAATTTTGACATAATAATTACTTTAATCCGTTCTAATTCGCCTGAGAACCAGATACTTAATTAATATTAAGAACTTTTCATATCGAAGGAGTATTCACCGGGAGTACAACAGAACATGTGCGAGCCTCATCTACTGAAAAAATAAAATTCAATGAGGATTTTGACTCAATCATTTGTCACTCCTACTTCAAATTAAATCTCAATGAGACATATTGTTGTGATACTCTATAAGATGTAGATAAAGCTTCTATATTTGTGGAAGGGTGAAATATCTGGTCTTAAACATGAATCAAGGAACAAAATTACAACTTGCAAGAATATAGGGATCGACATTTTATGCTTTATACCCAATCACACGCATATATCTCCTTGCCTTAAGGAAGTCTCAATATCCTTAGTTTTGTGGCTTTGATTCGGGAAAGGAACCCTTTCAAATTGTATTATTGCTACCATTGTAGGTGGTCTTGTCTAAATCACACTTAAATTTTATTGTTGCAAGAAAGTGAACAGCATCACTAATAAACTTATGGCAAAAAAATAAAATATATAAAAAAAACAAAGATTAAAAGAAAAAACAGTATGCTAATTTATAACTATTAAATAAATTGCAATTTGAATCCCAACTCTATCATTTTAATTTTTAACCTCTTTTTAGAAGCTTTGGATAATTTCACATATGATTACTGAATTTATTTAGTGTACGTGATAATAAAGTCAATAGAAAATTTTTTGGTCACATTAAAGTAAGTGAACCAAACCCATTATAATAGAAAATTCGCGAAAGCCAAAATATACTTATGCACTATATAATTTAGAAAAAATATACCCTCCATTAAATAAGTAGGCTAGCTTACTACATCCTTATCATTACACAAATGGCTCGAATATGCCATTTGAAGTTGCCGAATCTGAAATAATTGATTTTTCTAAAAAAAATCTAAGATGCGTCAATGTTAAGATACTTTTCTCCTAACCTCACAAGGTTCTCAGATGGAACTTAACCTAAGTCTTGGTTAAGAACATTGGCATATCCATCGGATGGATGTGTACAATGCCTTTCTTCAGGGTGATCTATTTAAAGAAGTATATATTATACTGCCTCAGGGGTTTAAGCTTCCTACTGAATTTGTTGTGCAGGGGGAGATACCTGTATCCAAGATTATCAAATACCTCTATGGTCTAAAGAAGGCCCCAGGAAATGGAATGTGAAGCTCACGCAAGCTTTACTGAATCTGAGCTTTGTAAAGAGTCATCTTGATTATTCTCTCATCACTAAAAAAGTTGGATCATAGTTGGTGATCATTCTTGTATAGGTTGATGACTTGGTGATTAGAGATAATGATCTAGAGTTGATCAAGGAGACAAAACAGATCTTGCAGCAGATTCTTAATATCAAAGATTTGGGTGATATTAAATATTTTCTTAGCATTTAGTTTGCTAGATCTAACAAAGGTATTTTCGTGCATCAAAGAAAGTACACAGTGAAAATCATATCTAAAGCCGGAATGAGTGCAACCAAACTAGTCTGAACACCTTTTGATCCTAATGTGAAGTTGACTGCTAAGAAATATGATTTATATCATTGGAGGTAAAAAAAATGATGACAAACTGTTTGACGATGCAGGAAGGTATAGAAGACTGATTGGGAGGAATATTTCAAGAAAAGGTCAGAGAAACTGCCACATACAATGACATCCCATATGATACAACTATCAATAGGAGGTATATTAAGCTTTTGTATCTTATTCTCACAAGACTAGATATTTCTTTTGCTTATAAACTCTAAGTCAGTTCCTTCGTCAACCCAAGAGGTCTCATCTTGATGCAGCTCTCAAAGTAGTGAGATATATCAAAGGTCAAGTTGGCTTAAGGGTTATCCTGTCTAGCAAAATTTTCAGAATACTTGAAATGTTTTGTGACTCTGACTAGGCAGCATATCAGAATTCTAGAAGATCTATGACATAATACTTGGTAAAATTTGGTGGTTCCCTCTTTGCACTAAATTCATAGAAGCAAGGGACAGTATCCAGAAGCTCAGCAGAAGCTGAGTACAAGAGTATGACAAGCTCAGTGGCTGAAGTTATTTCGATACTTGGGATATTTCGAGAACTAGAAGTTGAGATCACTACCCCAGTAGTTATTCGTTATGACAACAAATCAACAATTCAAATTACTGCAAATTCAGTATTTCATGAGAAGACAAAGCATATAAAATTGGATTGTTACTATATCAGAGAGAAAATTCAACAAGGTTTGGTAGAGACAAGATATTTGCATACTAAGGAGTAGGAGGCAAATCTCCAAACTAAGGGTCTATACAAGTCTCAACATGAGTATCTTCTATCCAGGTTAGGAGTGCTAAACTTGTTTACACCTTCCAACATGGGAGGGAGTATTGAAGGAGGTGTTATTTAGTCTAGGTGTCAAACTGTACATAACACAAAGTAGAGATATCATATGTATTTAACTAAAGTAATTAGATATAATCAATAAGGAATTTGTTAGACTTCTTAGCTATCACTCTCTTATATATATATATACTTAGAACTGATGTGCTAACTAATCAATGAAAGCAGTTCTCAAATTTTTCAAAATATCTTCTCCTTGAGTTTCACTGTTTCATTCAATTTCTTTTTTTCGAGCTTCAACCTAGCTTTTATGCAGATTCTTAACTCAACAAGATAGACTTTAGCTAAGTAAATCGTCCAGGTTCACTAACAAGTTAATCTTTCATTACATTACGTTACATTATTAAAGATGTTATTACAACATGGACTTTTATATTACCAATAAAATATTTCAAAATTAGCAAAAATCAGTACATAAGATAAACTAAAAAAGGAATCAAGACTAAAAGATCAAATATATATTTTACACATTTCACTAGAAAGTCAATTTCAACAATCATACTACAATGAACTCAACTCAACAAAGCAATACAATGACAAATAATTAAAAGAGATTTGTTGTCGCAATAATTTTCCCCCCTTAAGTTTGCTATTATTTTAATATCTTCAACAATAGAATACTCCAAATTCTCCACCGTCTTCTCCAATATATTGTTAGATTTAGACTCCAAATTTATCGTATTCTTCTCCAAAATATTATGCTCAAATTGAAGAACTATTTCTTCTCTTTTCTAATTCAAGATGACATCTACAATCTAATTGAAGATTGATAACATTCATCATCATCCATTCCCAATAATCAAACTTTTGTCTTACCAAGAATATGTAAACAAAATTAGCTCAAATCATCTATCAAGGTAATGTTAATGAATCTGAACATACATCAAGAATCCATGACAAAATTCACTTACCTGAGGCTACGAACACTTGAAAAAATGTCAACCAACACTCAAAGCAGTTCAAACTCTAAAATGATAGTAAGTATCAATTTCACAGTAAAACCTCCTCTTTGAACCATACAATATACTAGAGTTTTCAGATATTCTTTTAAGCAATCCAGAGAAAAATTTAAGGAAGAAGAAAAAAAGTGTTATGACTTGAGCTGGAAACCTTGATTGAGATACGAAACCTAAAATCACGAATGGCTCCAAGTTAACTCATGGTGCATACATAATATGACTTAAAAATATAATCAAGCGAAAAATAACATAAACTTGAATAAGCTAAAGACTGCATATCATAAAGCGTATATCAAACAATAATATCACAATGTTGAATCTCAAAGCAGAACATACTAGTCTATGTCTAAAAAGCCTCTATCATCTGATGAGATGTTGGGACAATCCCCCAGCTAACTCCAAGTCTGAAAGTAAACAGATATAAAAAATTTAAACTGATAGATGTCCTTGGATGATGAGGACTCACCTAAAGTAGGGGATGAACTGGACTGAGATGGGAGCAAGCTATCAGCAAGGACGAACTAGACCATCCGAACCTATATCATGAGATGATATAGCATAGAGTATGCGGTCAATATTTGAAATGTACTGAGTATGTGAGGTAAGTAAAATATTCTTAGTAAAATGTTAGTTGAAATCATGCATATAAATCAAAAGATCATGAGAGTAAGGATTGCATGCTAAAAGCCATGTATCTGAGATATACATAATCATAAGCTGGTTATCATAACTGAACATAGTGACCCGAGATTTAGAAATAGAAATCATATGATCATATTTGAGATCATAAGTAAAAGCTCATAAAGTGATCATTGGGTCAAATATGCTGATAAACATAATATCATAAGTCACGAACATGAGTAACTAAAATCATAAGGAACAATGAGAGACTCATCATAACCGACAACCACCATGTATGGGTGCATGATGATCCCATTTCTTGCCCACGTAAAGGAGATCCATCCTAATCCTTGCTAGGGAAAATGACAAATAAGGTGTGATATCACACTGTGCCCTTGGGCGGGCGAAACACTCTCTTAAGAGGTCACAAATATATATACCTACATTGGTGCGTAGTTTATAAGACCGGGAAACCTCGGAACCCCAAGCCTATTCAGTGCTAGAAATTACTTCCAAAACATACATAGTGCTCATATAATCATATTCTCAAAACATAGCTTGAATTTGAACATTAGGATTCTTGACTCCATATCATATCATAAGCTGCATTGGGAGTTTTGACTCCAAATCATATCATAAACTGATCTTATTAGCCTTGGCTAAATCATAATAAACATACTTAACTTGCATGAGCTTTACCAAGTCATAAAATCATGTATACTTGAAATAGACTTCATTTTTCAAAATCATGAAATCATAAGTTGAGAGTTCATAAACATTCGTACATACTAGATATTTCATCATACTTGAAATCATGGATCATAAGCTTGAATTTTTGTAAGACTTGCATAATAGGGCATAATTTCTAATAACTTAAAATCATGAATTTATAATCAATTTGAGTGTAAAATCTGTCCATTAGACTTAAAACATATATTAAAACATGAGGAGATTAGACCCATAAACATAACATAGGTAGTTTCATAGAATTGAGTTAAAATCCTAGGAATCAATACACTTGATTAGAAACTTAAAGTTATGAATTAGAGGAGAAGTTTGGGCATGACGGTAGAAGAAATTCCCCATTCATAGCCCTACATACCTGGGTAAACTGATTTTCAAACTAGTCTTGAAAGCCCAAGAGAATTGGGGAAGAACTTAAGGAGAACTCTAGTTTGATCTTGGAAGAGAATTTCAATACAATGCATGCATGGGAGCCTAATGACTTAGACTAGACTAAATCCTCTTAAAACAATCATTTCAGGGCTTAAAACAACGTCATTAAAGAGTTAGAAGCTCAGAAATTATGAAAACACCCTTAAAGAACCGACTGAGAAAAGGCACTACTAGAGCTAAAGAGTGACCTAACGACATGTTAGGTCACTTAACGGCTCGTCCTGACCTTCCGTCGTCACTGGACAAAATCTCAACTTTCTGATCTTGACTTGACGCCTCCACCTAACGATTCATCGTCACAAGTAACGGGTCACTTAACAACTCATCCTAACCCTCTAAGATGTGCCAATGTTGAGATACTTTGCTACTAACCTCACAAGGTTTCTAGGTGAAACTTAACCTAAGTCTTGGTTTAGAACAAAAGCATATCCTGCAGATAGATGTGTATAATACCTTTCTTTAGGTTGATCTATTTAAAGAAGTATATATTACACTACCTCAAGGGTTTAAGATTCCTACTGGGTTTGTTGTGCAGGGGGAGATACATGTATGCAAGATTATCAAATCCCTCCATTGTCTAAAGAAGGCCCCAGACAATAGAATGTCAAGCTCACGGAAGCTTTACTGAATCTGGGCTTTGTGAAGAGTCATCTTGATTATTCACCCATCACTAAGAAAGTTGGATCATAGTTGGTGATTGTTTTGTATAGGTTGATGACTTGTTAATTACAAATAATTATCTAGAGTTGATCAAGGAGACAAAACAGATCCTGTAGCATATTCTTAATATCAAAGATTTGGGTGATATTAAATATTTCCTTGGTATTGTGTTTGCTAGGTCTAACAAAGGTATTTTCGTGCATCAAAGAAAGTACACAGTGAAAATCATATCTAAAGTTGGATTGAGTGCAACCAAACTAGTTTCAACACCTCTTGATCCTAATGTGAAGCTGACTGCTAAGAAATGTGATTTATACCAATTGGAGGTAAAAAATGATGACAAATTGCTTGACGATGCAGGAAGGTATAGAATATTGATTGGGAGGAATATTTCAAGAAAATATCAGAGAAACTGTCACATACAATGACATCCCATATAATATAGCTATCAATAGGAGGTATATTAAGCTTTTGTATCTTACTCTCACAAGACTAGATATTTCTTTTGCTATACAAACTCTAAGTCAGTTCCTTCATCAACCCAGAAAGTCTCATCTTGGTGCAGCTTTCAAAGTAATGAGATACATCAAAGGTCAAGTTGGCTTAAGGGTTATCCTGTCTAGCAAAATTTTCAAAATACTTGAAATATTCTGTGACTCTGACTAGGCAACATGTCAGAACTCTAGAAGATCTATGACATAATACTTGATAAAATTTGGTGGTTCCCTCTTTGCACAAAAGCCAAAGAAGCAAGGGACACTATCCAGAAGCTCAACAGAAGCTGAGTACAATAGTATGGCAAGCTCAGTGGTTGAAATTATTTGGATACTTGGGATGTTTCGAGAATTAGAAGTTGAGATCACTACCCTAGTAGTTATTCATTGTGACAATAAATCAGCAATTCAAATTGCTGCAAATTCAGTATTTCATGAGAAGACAAAGCATATAAAATTGGATTATCACTATATCAGAAAGAAAATTCAACAAGGTTTGATAGAGACAAGATATTTGCATACTAAGGAGCGGGAGGCAGATCTCCAAACTAAGGGTCTGTACAAGTATCAACATGAGTATCTTCTATCCAATTTAGGAACGCAAAACTTGTTTACACCTTCCAACATGAGAGGGAGTATTGAAGGAGGTGTTATTTATTCTAGGTGTCAAACTGTACATAACACAAAGTAGAGGATATAATATGTATTTAAATAAAGTAGTTAGCTATTGTCGATAAGCAATATGTTAGACTTCTTAGTTTTCACTCTCTTGTATATATACATAGCATTGATGTGCTAACTAATCAATCAAAGCAGTTCTCAAATTTTTCAAAATATCTTCTCCCTGAGTTTCACTGTTTCATTCAATTTTTTTCTTCAAGCTTCAACCTAGATTTTATGGAGATTCTTAACAAAACAAGATAGACTTTAGCTACGAAAATCATCTAGGTTCACTAACAAGTTAATCTTTCATTACATTACGTTACATTATTAAAGGTATTATTACAATATGGACTTTCATATTACCAACAAAATATTTCAAAAATTAGCAAAAAATCAGTACATAAGATAAACTAACAAAGAAATCGAGACTGAAAGATCAAACATATATTTCACACTTTTCACTAGAAAGTCAATTCAATAGCCATACTACAATGAACTCAATAAAGCAACTCAATGACAAATAAATAAAAGAGATTCGTTGTCGCAATAAGTTTTTTCTTTATGTTTGCTTTTGTTTTAACATCTTCAACGATAGAACACTCCAAATTCTCCACCGTCTTCCCCAATATATTGTTAGAATTATATTCCAAATTTGTCATCTTCTTCTCCAAAATATTATGCTCAAATTGAAGAACTATTTCTTCTCTTTTCTAATTGAAGATAACATCTATAATTCTAAAAGAAAATTCATCATCATCCATTCCTAATAACTAATTTTTTGTCCTACCAAGAATATGTAAGAAAAATTTAGCTCAAATCATCTATCAAGGTAATGTGAATGAAACTAAACATATATCAAGAGTCCATGACAAAATTTATTTATTTGAGGCTACGAACACTTGAAAAAATGTCTACCAGCACTCAAAGCAGTTCAAACTGTGAAATGATAGTAAATATCAATTTCACAGAAAAAAATCCACTTTGAACCATATGATATACTCGAGTTTTCAGATATTCTTTTAAGAAATTCAGCTAAAAAATTGACGAAGAAGAAAAAAGTGTCACGACCAGAGTTGGGACCCCGGATCGAGACACGGAATATGAAACCATGAATGACTCCAAGCTAACTCATGGTGCATATGTAGCATGACTTAGAAACATAATCAAGAGGAAAATAATAGAAACATGAATAAGCGGAAGACTGCATATCATAAGGTATATATCAAATGATAACATCACAACGCTGAACATACTAGTCTATATCTGAAAAGCCTCTACTATCTGATAAGATACTGGGACAAGCCCCCAGCTAACTCCAAGTCGGAAAGTAAACTGACATAAAAAATCTAAACTGATATGAGGACTCACCTAAAGCAGGGATGAGGTGGACTGAGATGGGAGCAAACTGTCGGTGAGGCTGAGCTGGATCACCCGAACCTATATCATGAGACGATATAGCATATAGTATGCGGCCAGTACTTGAAATCATGTATATAATTCAAAAGATCATGAGAGTAAGGACTGCATACTAAAATCCATGTATATGAGATACACATGATCATAAGTTGGTTATCATAACTGAACATAGTGACCAAAGATTTAGAAATAGAAATCATATTGTCACGCCCCGCCTTGGGGGGTATGACTGGCACCTGGTGCCCTACTAGGACCTGAACTGCTAGACTGCTGAGCTTAAGCACTTCTGGTGCCTGACTGACTCTAACTCTGATTCAAGGAATCAACGGGCTATATAACGGCTGTAAATACAGTCCCCGGCCGGCTAGGACTATAGCCACCTGTTCAACCACAACAGCTAACCATAACCATAACAACACAAGAAAATCTATGCGGGCCGACAAGGCCACCATGCTGACTAGTTTTCACTGAGAAGCTAAAACAGGAGCTAAACTACTCTGTGACCGGCAAGGTCACCAACTATAAACAGAATAAGGCCCCACACGGCCAACATAAACAGCTAGAACATACACACGGTCTCTCACGACCGGTACAACTAACCACAGAGAATATATAATCTACAAGCCTCTAAGAATACTGATAAGATGGTCGGGACAGGGCCCCGACCTACCCGTACTATACAACAAAAGAAAATAGAATAGACCTCTGAATATAAAGCTCTGGATGACAAGAGCTGGTGACTCTGCGCTGGCTGGGATCACGAGGGGTCGGCTCCTCATCTATGGGTACCTGCAGGCAAGTAATGCAGCGCCCCCAAACAGGCGTCAGTACCACTGGTATCGAGTATGCAAAGAAAAAACTGGACATAACTGAAGATAAGAAATAGTACCGATAGTTCTGAATAGCAGAAAAATGGCTAAGACTGTCGGGGATGGCGAAATCTGAAATGAGCTTATCTGTACTGAAAAGCAGATGAAAGTCATACCTGTTNATCCTGCTATTTATTAATCTAGTAAATAACATACATGTGTATATATATATATATAGTATACAAGGACCTATACCAGCCCCCATAAGCCGGAAGGTGCCAACCAACACGCAATCTATATATCCCTACCCGGGTCAAACCATCCAAAAAAAAGTCACTCCACTCGCCTAATAACTACGAGCAACTTTACCGGCCCCCTGGGTATGCATCTTGGGCTCTCTGGGCCCCTGACTATAATTGTATCTAAGTCCGGAGGACTCTTGTAACTATATCTGATATTTGTATCTGTATCTGTAATCTGTGCCCTGGGCGCAAGCGCTCGCAAGGTATACTGTAATGCTGATCAGCCTGATATGGGGAATGCTGCATCCCATCTTCGTCCTACTGCGAACAGCATGCCACTCCTTGGAGTGATATATCCTCGCCCTTTGGCGGGCGAGTCGACACAACTATTAACCCTGGGGCGGCAAGGAAGCTCTAAAGGTGCCCACATAACACAATCAGGTCTCAACAAGAAACAATAATCACATATAACATGTATAATAAATCTAATCATACTGTTCATGTTATGATATTCTATTCTGCATCTCTTGCTGAATTAAACTGAATCTAATACTGAGTTAAACTGAGTCTAGGATAAGATCTTACTATCTGATACTGATTTACTGACTTTTATTCTGAATATGACATAATAACGTAAACAGATTTACTGAAATCGTACAAAACTCAATACTCGACTTCTGAATTCTATTCTGGAGTTTACTCTATTCTGCTAGGCTAGAATTACTAACTTGCCGAAGAGACTGACTTTACATACCTCCATTTCTAATTTTCTGGCTAATTGGCGTAATTCGGTCAATATTCCGCTATTTCTCCCAAATGCATCCATATATATATATCAATTAGGACTAAATACATTAATATTCTTAAAGAAAATATCACTTTTAATATATATATATATAGCCCAAACTTTGACTTATCGAAAAACAACCGAAAACTCGCTATTTCTCGGAAGTCCAGAAGGGAGAAATACTCACTTTAGGGCT
>JACEIK010004532.1:3052-13991 GCA_018107945.1 Datura stramonium
ATTTTATTTTACCCGGTATGGTACACCGACTGGAGGCATTTTTATATGGTTTTTATGGTCAGCTGGCCGCTGACATTACAGTTATAGTTTTTCTTGTGCATTACTTGGTCACATTTGCACTTTAATATTGACTTATTGTCAGGTTTCAGTTTTCAGGATTTCAGGTTGTTACTATTCCTTATTTCTGGCTCGGTTATCATTGCTATCTTACATGTTATTTTCAACCTTACATACCAGTACATTTTATTCGTACTGACGTCCCTTCGCGTGGGGACCCGTGTTTGTGCCGCAGGTGCAGGTAGAGGTTGGGATTGCCAGTTGCAGTAGAAGTTCATGAGATCAACGGATGTGTTGGTATGCTTCTTTCTTTCTGGAGCTAAGATCTAGTTTTTTTAGTTAGAGTTTTAGGATGCAGTTATGGGTAGGTCGGAGCCCTATTCCAGCCATCAATCAGTTTACTCTTTAGAGGCTTTGTGGACTTAGTGTGTACAATGTTATTCAGTTTGTGGCCTTGTTGGCTTTTTCTTGTTTGGTTTAGCATATTCATAGCCTTGTTTACATTTCAGTTGTTTACCTTGTATTGTTGAGACATTATGGGTCCAGTTTGTACTCCAGTTGATTGTGACAGGTGGCCCTAATGGCCTAAGTGTTACAGTTACAAATTTCATATAGCCGGCTTCCCAGTCAGTCAGGTATCGGGAGCCAGTCGCGCCCTCCCTTAGTTTTGGGGTCGATAACTTAACATAATCATTTAGGGGTATAGCAGAGAGCTTCTCTTTAACTTAAGTTACTATTTTACAAACATTCAACTCTAACTGATTCGTAGAAGGTCGTCACATAATATTCATTATATCATTACCACAAAGTATTTATATCACTTATTTAACTTAATGCCTTGGCGACTCTCAGGAGGTTCAGATAGCACAAGAGTTACAGTAGATTTATGACGACATTCTAAGACAATTCTTGTTTCCCTAGCATATAACTTGAACGTAAGCATAAGCTAAGTATATACATATTTTTGTATAACCTGCTAACATTAAAATACTGTGTATACCCTGCCCATAAAGATGGTTTCATATAAATATCAATAACTTACACGTTTGAGTTCTATCTTTCAAGTTCAAGATCAATTATTTACACATTCGAGTTCTGTCTTTCGAGTTCAACGTAACGGTTGGTTAGAAAACTCGTTAACTAGTTGGTTAGCTAAAGGGAGAGAAATCAAGGAATCTCCTCTTGGCCTTATATATCTCAGAACATGCTAATAAGAGGGTGGATAACTATTGTAAGGCATTTTCATTTCGTTATCCTCATTTACCCTTATCTAGCTTAAAATTATTTTCTAGCGTTAAGTTCATTCGCGTGTCGCCGTCTTGTCCTTTTACGAATTTCACTTAGCAACCAGAATTTTGAACACATTTGATATCATATGCATGATATAATATAAAGGACCAGCTCACGGTGCCCACGTTGAGGGGACTTCAGACTCGATTTACAACTACAACAATAATCGTAAACAATACGTCTTTCACTTCATGTTCGTTCACTTCAAGCATATTTAAATATTCAAGATTTCTATGAAGTATTTATAATAATTTGGGAAAAATCATGTATGCCTCAATATGAACTCAAAATATAGGAAGATTGGCCCGATCAACAACAAGATTTCGTGCTTGTAAAATAAGAATAGGGACGCCTTTACATACCTCGCTTCGTCGTGTCTTTTTAGCCAATTTCTTCCGCATGATAGAAACTCCAACACCTTCAACTTCCTTAATTACAATTTATGGAATGAGGACTGGTTTATGCCAAGTTCCCAGTCACAATTCATGTCCCAAAACGTACAAACAAACAGCCACATCACAATATAATTTTCAGCAATTCTATATATCTTAGGCGTCTTAAACTTGAGGCAATTCAAGAGAGTTTCGCTTACATGATTTTGATGTTTAAATTCCAAAAAAGTGTGGTGTATTCCTTCCATCTTTTGGATAAATTGCAGCATCTATATAGCTGTAACAATCTCCCAACAACGGGCAACGACCTCAGTCAAATATCACATAAAACACATATCGACTTTATTTCATTTCCTTACTTTAGCTTGCGAATTTGAGCAGATAAAACAAGTACGAACACTTACCTTTTACTTGTATATAAACCCTTCTCTTATAGAGTTCCTCTTCAGCGAAATACTGTTCCAAAAACATAGCAACCATGCTGCCAAACTGCAACAACAACACACAGCCAAGCAACACATAAGTTCCAACTTCACTTGCAACATAGCTTGTTAATTCATGATATTTTAAGGAGTAGAAACACCTACCTCTTTTTGTACTCAAGTCTCACCAATATGGAGGTAGAACTTCACCTCCCTACTGCCTAAAAATCTTGGCAGCCAAAAACGCAGCAACTCGATGATTAGAAGCTCACGACACAAGAAATCCTTTCCAAGCTTGGACTATAAGAAAATTTGACCTATCCATACAATTTCTTACCTGGGATTTTTTTCATCATTGGATAGATCTCTGAATTCTGAAAAATAAATCAAGTAAAACGGAGTAGAAATGTAGGTGGGCTGGCCAAGGCCTAGGTGGTGCCTGCGTATGGCGCCCGTGTGACGCGCGCGTGCGCACGATGGATGCCTGCCTGTCTCGGCACCTGCGCACATGGGCACTTTCCCAGCCGACAATGCTGTCTTCAAATGAGCATAACTTCTTACTCCAAATTCCGATTGACGAGCGGTCTTTTCACTGTAAAGTAGAATCAAATACCTTTCATTTGATAGGTTATGGGACTTTTGAATCATTATATATTTGTAGATGTATCCATTTAAAGTTGACCCTTATTTACAAACTTCACATACTCTTCGCTTTTCCCATTGCACGTGTTTCCCTCATCACCTATGGACAACATACAAACCATAATTCCCTTAATATGACATATAACCACCAAATAATCATCAAAATTTTTTTGGGGTGTAACATCCTTTCCCTTTAAAATCATTTGTCCTCGAATGAGGGTTATACCTCGGTAGCCGTAACTTTAGCCATAACATCTTTAACTTTTCCTTGCCTTGTGCCATAAACATACATTCCATTTATTCGCAAACATATCCTTTCCTTTTGTTGCTTCATATCAAACTATACTTATTCAACTCAATCTATTTTTCTAACATAAGACAGACGTGCCTTAACGCCACATAATCGATAAAATTTTCTAACCGTAAGAAAATTTATACACTACCATGGCTGATGATTAACTCCAATACCACTTTCCATTCACTACTTAAGGTATAGGATCAATGTTAAATCTAAAGCTGTGGTTTTACCTCTTCTTTTACCATGGCCCATTCTTGGCGGTCTTGATAACTGAAACTAAAGCGTGATCTAGGGAAAAAAAGGGACTAACTTTTCAAGAGAAACTAAATGTCTGGCCACCCAGTGCCTTGAAACACTACAAGGGGCCTTAAATAATCTGTTGACCTGGTCTCCCCCACTCTATTCTACTTTTATGTCGGTACTTGAAGACGGTGAATCAGATCCTCTATCAAACCTAATACAATTAATATACTCTATCCCTCGTATTCTACACCCTATTTGAAGCATATCGGGCCAAAGAGTTAAACGTGATACTATATTCGTGAATACTCATGCTGCCCTGCTGTAGGTACAAAACCTTACTAGCTCGAACCCGTTGAAGTTCCTGTGGTAAGTACTGATTCGTGAAGGCTAGGGGATTTAGACTCAAAACTCCTAGGCACTGGAGCTCTCAAAAGTATTTACCCTGGACCCTGCCATTAATTTCAGTTGTTGATTTTGAAACGTCACTACTCGGGTTAACATTTGAAATGCATTCTCAAAATCTCGTCCCTTTGATATACCTGAAGGTACAATAGGTGCTGAAGGATCAATAAGTCTACACTTTCTTGGCTCTACCGAATCTGAAACAACAGGAGGGGATGAATCCCTTCCCACAGTAATTCCAACTAGAACTTGGAGGAACTATGGAATGAGGAATGCGAAACTCGCTTCGAGCCTCTAATCTATTTCTCGAATCGGCAGAGGGCGACGGGACTCTTTCAAACATCAATGCCGATAAATATCGTAGCAATTTGCCTTACTCCAGGCTAATTTCAAAACATAAGCACAATTTATATTTAAAACACCTATTACATCTTTGCTCTATAGCACGATCTATTAATGAACAAAGTGAAACAACTCCTAAATGCCCTGTAGCCTTCTAATTATAAGTATGGTGCACAACATACCCATAAGAAAGACTCTACAAGATACGACTTGTGGAATCCCAGGGATAATTTAATCCTACGTGTCTAGCTATCTTCCCATTTAATTAACCAATCAAGACGAATTAGGTATATTTCTATCCTAACCGCGAATGCTATCTTGAAGACAAGATCTTGCTCCCTACATTCTTAGTTCTAACCTAGGATTACTCTTTTGAACTTTTGCCTAAGCTTAAAAATTGCATTTCAATGGTGATCAAGAATTAAAATGATAATTAACAAGAAAGCAAGACAAAACAACAAAGAAAACTTGAACCAAACGTGAAATTTACATAATTACAATCATGTCATGGGGCCTCAACCCTAGAAGAAGCGTTTAGCCACTCATGTTCATACAAAGATTCAAAAACATGTTTGAATTCAAGTACTTACAAGAATGGTTAAAAGAGAAACAAAGAATTTGAACCCCTAGGTGAAGTTCTTCCATTCTCCCTTCGTTCCTTTCCGTTTTACAAAAAGAATACGTGATCTCCAATTAAACTGCAAAGTAAAATTGTCAAAATTTAGCCTGTGGTGGACTGCCTCCGTGTCACGCTAGCTATCACGGAGATTTGCCTCCATGACACACTAGCTATCGTGGAGATTTGCCTCCGTGACACTCTGCTGTCATGGATGTTCATTGTTTTGCAGCCCCTACTCGCATAAATTAATTCTTTGCTCTATGGAATGTTGTTGAACGCCCCAATGCTTCTCCGTGGCACAAAGTTGACTCCAAATGTCCTTTTTATATTGTCTCACCATCCATAATCCATCCCTTAGCATTTATCTTCAAGATTAGGACCATTATCATCACATTGAGCTCCATCCATTGACAATTTCAACCTACAAAGAGAGCTAATCATATTTGTTAGTCCATGACCACAAATTACACAAAATACATGAGATTATTCTTCAATTAAGATACAAACATGGCTCAAATATAGGTAAAAAGTATTACTTGGACATGTATATATGCCCAAGATCACTACCCCACACTTAAATTCTTGCTTGTTCTCGAACAAATCCTTTTCATCTCATGCACAAGGAAGATTCACACATGACTAATTGACGTAAGATGACTCTAATTAAGACTACAATGACTTATTTAGATGGCAAGTTCAAATAGAGAATGCTATATATAACCCAATTAAATACAAGTATAACCAAGTTAAGACCTCCTAGCCTCAAGAATCGACTCTACAACCACAACAACCTCATGCGCATTAGCCAATCAAGAAGTCTAGCATGAATCCTATATTTCCTCAAACATGTGCCCTCACAATAAGAGATATATCATTTTTACTCTCAATTTTTCAAATTATAACATGTATGGGTATATGAATGAGAATCAAGCTCGCTCTCACAAAGAATTCACATGCAACATGCAATGACCCATATGCTTGCCCTTACTGTATTACTCTGCTAATCCAAGACATTTAAAAGTAAGATCAAGTAGGGCTTTAAGGGTTGTAATGTAAGCTAAGGGATGGGTAGGTACTATTCTGGCTAGTAATAGTGACTATCTTCCCTAAGAGCTTTTAATACATCACAAGTTCTCATTAAGCACATGATCTTCTTTTACTCATTTACTTCAAGCACATGATCTTGTTTTACTCATTTACTTCACCCCTTGTCTTTTCAATAATCAATTTCATTTTCATTTACCCCATTTCTTTAAGCACACTTATGTTATTAGTAAGGAGTACTCAAGCGTTAAACATTTTTTTGTTTTTTTTACTCCCTACCAACATTTAGACATTTTGGACAATTGCACCCCCTTCACTCTTTTCTTCAAATTCCACAGCCAACTATTTCCCTCCTTTTCAATATTCTTACCAACTATTTCCCTCCTTTTCAATATTCTTACTCCTCTGACTCTTATGCAGTTTTCACTTAAGCGCTTAGAAGTTTTGGATCAAATTCAAAGCTATTAAAAGAAAAGGATTAAGCTTTTATTATGGCTACAAAGAATAGGCTAAAGGCTCAATTAGGTTAACTAGATTATGCAGTAAGGGTAGGTAAAGCATAGGATCAAAATAGGCTTATTCAAAGAAATACCTACATCATTTCCTATAATAACATTCCTCATTTCACTTTGAGATACACCAGGAAAGTTCTAGACACTACATGATAGCATGAAATACACGAAGAACCTTACACTCACCACACATGTTCAATTCTAGATAGACCCATACAAACTCTTAACATAGCTAATCACATGAATTCAACAATTAAGCATACAACATACATAGTCATATTCCTGAGCCTAGGCGTCTCAACAAATTCATACCATTTACTCAACTTGCTTCTTAATTACATCCCTCTTTCCTCTTACAATCATGTATAACACTCAACAAGAGTATCAAGACATCAATCAGTCAAGGATTTAACAAAAAATTCTATTGACCAATTTTCCCTTAAGACGATCGTCATCCATCCATTACCGGGAAAAGTCTTTAACTATGACTAAGACAACTATTCACAAACAAACAAAAATTTTATTCTCGATTCAAAGTTCCCCCCCTTCGAAAAAGAACATAAAAGAAACACTAAAGGGTGGGTGAATTATGCTCAATTCAGACTTCCAAATCAAACAATTTTCAAACTAAGCACCAAATTCATCCGAAGTCAACATCCTAAAAATTTTAAATTTCCCTCACCCCACATTTAAAATGTTCTATGCCCCAAAGCATGAATTAAAATTTAAAACAAGGGTTAGAGATACTTCTTGAGGCCTCTAGGCGTAGCTAGTAGCATGTTTTCATCCTTTTTCATCACAAGGGTCATCAACCCCACACTTGTGTTTTTCCATGCTCCGTAGCTTCTTCTTTAAAGGGTACTCAGACTTCCCCTCAATCTGTGGTACTACTTGGGTTGCCTCCCAAGAAGCGCCTGATTTTACTTCACGGCACGACGTATCAAGTTTCACTACTTTTTCTTCCATTTTGAGGATATGAATTTCACCCCTAATTTCTTTTCCAATTTCCTATTAAGCTATGGGGTTGGTGGTGAAAAATTAAAGGGACCAAACAGTAGATGTCACCTCTTACATTTATTGGCCCTTAACTAAGTGAAGTCATTTTGTCTGTTCGACTCAACAAATTGTAGAATATATGGGGCTTGTTCCTCATCTAGACCTTTCTCTATATGCTTGGAAGACTCTATTTCTAGGTTGTCAACCAAACTTAATATCAAGAAATAGTTCGAGTGGGTTACAATACACCTCAACTCTGAAACTGCATTGTTCTTGACCTCCTTACTTTTGCACACCTTCTCCACATCAACATCTAACTCCATATGAATTTCAAATGGTTGGAACTCTATCCCCCCTTTTATGACTGGATTGTCCATATATGTGAGACCATCATGGAGACTCTCAGGAGATTCTAATTGTTGAGCTTGTTCCAAGAACTCACCCTTTTCTTCTCCTTGAAATCCCTCTTGAGTATTAACTAAGACTGTGACTTGCAAATCAATGCAAGCTTCAGCCTTAGCCTTTATCTCCGTGAACTTGGCGGTTATCATTTCTATGACCTCTCTGTTTTCTTTAGTCTGAACCCACATTACTTCCATCTGCTCCCTCATCATTTCTGTCTGCTCAAGGAACTATTTTAACATGTTTTCTATCTGAGTTTGGTGTTCTAAGTCCTCCTTTTCATCATTTCTGTACTCATCATAAACAACAGAAGGACATAGTAGGGGCTCGGGGGAGGGGAATACGAATTTGGACAACCATTCCACTGGCCATCCTAACCACCACATATATTACTTATATAATAGTGTTGTCACAAGTGGGGTACTCCACAATTCACACAAGAATCATTGAAATATGAGTATCCACCATTCAACCCATTTGTATTCTATGATGTCATGTCAAGAGGGTTTCAAACTAAAAACAAAAATAAAAGAAATCTAAAAGTAATATTTTTTTCAACACTTAGAAAATTCTACATCAACACAAAATAAGAAATTCACTAATTTCGCCAGTCTCCGGCAACGATGACAAAAACTTGGTGCGCCCCAGCGCACGCGCAAGTGTGATGAGTTGGAAATTTACCAACTCATTAGGCTCCTAAACATGAGTTTTTTCCTAGTTTTAGAGTCATTTATGTGGATTTTATGCTCTTTCTCTTTGATTCTTTATAGGTACTTTATGTGAGTGGAGAAAGCATGAAATAAAGCAAAACACATGAAGTTTGAGATGGAATTTGATGAGTTAGCATATGAAGCAGAGGAGACAAAGATAATGGAATATTTGAGCTCAAGAAGAGGTGTAAGGACATTCTTTGAATTGGCTAAATGAGGATTGGGAAGGTCGAAACGCAAAAGTTACTGCCTAGATTGGCTAACCAACCGGCTCTTCGCGGGTTGGCATGGGCTATTCACTAGTGGTTCACATGTTGGCACCGGCTACTCGCAGGTTGGCATCGGCTACTCGTAGGTTGGCATCGGCTGTTCGCAGTTCGAAGGGCTACTGACCCAATTTCGCTGATGGAAGGGAAAAAACATCCTGAAAGGTTCCCAAAGCTCCTAGAAGCATCAAAGGTCACTTTTGGAAGGTTGTACACACAAAAGTACATATATTTTATAACCCCCATTGTACACCACGAAAAAAAGGAGGGCATTATTCAACAATTCATTTCATCTAGACTTCATCTTTTTCATAGAATTTTTGGTAGAACCTTTTCATCATAGAATTATAGAGTTAGATAGTACTTTCCTTTTTTTTTTATTTAACCATATTGGGAGAATTCCACCATTGTTGTAAGAGCTTGTGAAGCTAATGTGACGAATGTGAGGGGAATCCTCTTAGTATCTTCTCTCTACCATTATGCTTTACTAATTTGCTAGCTAGAGGTAAATTCATGGTGGATTTATTAATTTGATTAGATTTTGATAAATTGATTTTGGATTCCTATTGAAATTGTAGATTTATTATCTTCTCACAAGTTATAATTGCTAAAATTGATAGTTTGCAAACATAAATTATGCTTTACTTTTCTTGCTTTTGCTTGGGAGAGAAAGGTGAAAATTGGGCGAGAAGATAATAGTAAGGAATTGGAGTGTTTGTGTTTGGGGTTAATCTAGAGATATTTAAGACCCACATTTTCACTCCATTAAAGGTCAAGGCTCGAAATAGCCAGTCCTTCCTCAAGCTTGTGTGGTTGATTACTTGAATTGGCTTTGGGGTTTGAAAGAACCCAAGGCATAAACATTCTTACAGTTGAAAACAAAAGAATGTGAATTATCCATTGCTATCTATGATAATTATAGGTCTAAGGCATTGAAGAATTCCCGATTTAGTTAAGATCTCATCTATAGAATGCCCCTAGCTATATCACTTGTGATTGCTTCAATTGGAATTCCCCCAATTAGTCTCAGTTTAGAATTAGATAGTTATTTACCTTTAATTTTCCTCCTATTTTACTTTTCAAATGTTGAACAAATATGCATTCTAGTTTGAATTAGTTTATAACTCTTAAATTATCAACTTAATTCTCTGTGGAATTCGACCCCCATATCCATCGGGATATTTGTTTTGATAAAATGACCATTTATGCTCTTTTGTAACGAAGAGTATATTTTGAACTTTATCAAAAATGGCGCCATTGCCAGGGAATTGAGTTGTGATAAGACATTAATTATTTATTGATTCGAACTAGTTTTGCATTTTTGTTTTACATCTTGTTTTGTTTTTATTTTTATTTTTGTTTTTGCTTGTTTGTAGTTGTATGATGTCATCGTGGAATAAAAGGATGTTTTTTTGGTTGCAACCCTTATCATAATGACCCATTTACCAATTGTGGAGTATCACACTATTGGCAAGATTGAAAATATGCCTCTAGATGGGAGACATTGGGATGGATGCCCAAATGGGTTCACCTCCCGCTATAATGGTTATGATAGAAGTTATGCTCCCAAGCTTGAAAGGAATGAATCCATGGCAAGTGAGGGAAGCAGAAGTACATATGGGAGCGTGGAAGCCATGCTCCAAGACTTTTTGGAGCGGGAGTCTAATGTGGAAAAGAATACCAACCCCTCTGTTCCCATGGAATCATTAAATCCACAAGAAAAAATATGTAAATCTCTAAAAGAAGAAGCGGAGGAGACATTGAGGAACATAATAAGAAGAAGTGAACAATGGGGTATAACTCAAATTGACTCATGGGAGGAAGCTCAAAATGATGATGAAGAAGGAGTCAAGCTGAACTTTGAAGAATTCATAGAGGTGTGCCAACTAACCAACATTGCGAAAATGCAAAATGCCAAAGTTGAAGAAGTGACACTAGAGTCCCCAAGTGACATCCAACAAATCATGCTCAAGGATTCTAGTGCACTTGAAGAGGAGGATGCCTGATCTTGGGTAGAATTATATGCCCAAGTGATACTCAAATGCTTCATTTCATCTTGTTTTTCTATCGTTATTTGTACATTCTCATGTGATTTGCAGTTAAAATGTGAATTTATAATAACCAACATGATTAGTGTTGTTTTGCAGGAAAAATGTAATTTTAGGAAGCTAAGATGCACGTTGGTAAAAATCGGGAATGGAATCGGAAGCGAGCAGTGGAAAAGGTCAAGGAAAAGCAGCAATTATAGGGGCTCCGCGATGGAGCCGTGTCACGCTGCCATCGCGGAGGCATTCTGCCTCAG
>JACEIK010004532.1:66846-82395 GCA_018107945.1 Datura stramonium
CGAAGAGAAGTGTTGACTGAAATTTAATCAGTAAATTACATATCTGCATGTTTTTCCTTAACCTTAGCTTGTTCGTATTATTGTTCAGATTATAATTTACGATCTTGTTACTTGAAGTTACATTAACTAATATTCTTGAAAAATCACCATTTGATCTGTTTGTCTGGTTGTATAAAATTGCGTATCCTAAACACTTAAAGAAAAATTACTGACATATTACAGTCCCTGTAGGTTCGATACCTGGCTTGAAATAAAGCCACTTTATTACTTGTACGAACATGTGCACTTGCGTGTGGGAGTGAACACTTAACAAATGCATTTCAATGGTGATCAAGAATTAAAAATATAATTAACAAGAATGCAAGACAAAACAACAAAGAAAACTTGAACTAAAGGTGAAATTCACACAATTACAATCATGACATGTGGCCTCAACCCTAGAAGAAGGGTTTTAGTCACTCATGTTCATACAATGATTCAAAAACATGTTTGAATTCAAATACTTACAGTAATGGTTAAAAGAGAAGCAAAGAATTTGAATACTAGGTGAAGTTCTTTCGTTCTCACTTTGCTCCTTTCCGTTTTCCAAAAAAATACGTGATCTCCAATTAAGTTTCTAAGTGTTCCTTTTATAATTGCCAAAATATGGCCTGTGGTAGACTGCCTCCATGTCATGCTAGCTATCTGTAATACCCCAGAAGTGCCTAAGACTAGACCCAGAATTTGAACGTGAAAAGTAGATGAAATATGAAAATCTTTCTCAGAATGGGTCGTTGTACAGGTTTTTAGTGGGACTAACAACATGTTGGATGTGTCAGTGGTGAGGTGCTTCAGGACTGGAGTTGCAAGTAACGAGTCTAGAAATGACTCGTTGTTTGATGTAACGGGTCATTGGATGTGAGCCGTTGTGAGGTTGTTCGGGTTCAGGGAGGAAGTAAAGGATCACGTAACGACTCGTCGTTGGGAGCGATGAGGCGTTGTAAGTTCCCTTTGGGAGAAATTACAGAAGAGAGGCAGTGGGACAACGGATGGTTTCCATGAGTCGTTGGATCTGGGCACGACTCGTGGAACCTATTGTGGTAGGAGGTTTGGGATCCCATATTCTGGGTGAAACAATGGGGGGGCGGTGTAACGGACTGTCGAAGCCAGTAATGGTCCGTTGTGACGCCCTTTGTCACTAGTAGTGCCTAATTTCAAGGATTTTCATTAAGGGCATTTTTGTCATTCCTAAGCCTTAGGGTCCTAAACTTCATCGTTTTAATCTCTGAATAGTGAGTTTTAAGAAGGGTAAGTTCATTCTAATCCATTCCTAATTCATGCGTGCAAGTTTAGAAGTTTTGTAGAGGTGATCAAGCCTAGTTCTTCAAGTTTTTCATCAATTCTTCATTGGGCAATTAAGGGAGTTGTAGAATCAGAACTTTGTGGGTATGTAGGGTTATGCATGGGTGAAATTGTTCACACCCATGCCCAACTCCTCTCTAATTCATGAAATTCTATTAATAATTCTATGGGGTTTTATCACAATTCTTACAAAATCCTTATGATTTATCTATGGGTTAATCCCTCTCATGTATAAATTCATGTTTCATGAATCATGNTGGGTTAATCCCTCTCATGTATAAATTCATGTTTCATGAATCATGGGTAGATTTTATAGCTATTTAGATTTAAATTTCTACAAACTATGCCCAATTATGTATATTTCATGAAAGTTCAAGTTATGGTTCCATTTTGAATTTTATGTTCATTAGTCTATTATGATTTATGACTTATGATATGATTTCTCTAAAATGCTCATCATGAATTTATGAATATCAAGTATAAATGAATTTTTAGTATGCATGAACTTCACGGTTTGTGGATTTATGATTTTGGCCGACTCACGGGCCTTATTTCATGGCTAGTTCACGTATTTCAAACATTCTTATGATTATCATGATTTTAAAATAGCCCGTGAATCACATGTATATTATCCTATGAGCACTATATATGTTTGGGAGTAGTATTTAATATCGAGTAGACACGGGGTCCAAGCACACCCCGAGTCTCAAAACTACGCACCAATGTAGCCACGATGGGACCTCCATTATACTGTCCCCTTTTCCCAAATGGGCCTTTTGTTGTGATATCACACCTCTTTTCATTGTTCTACCCTTGGCAAGGTACGAACATCCTCCCGACTAGGGGTTTACAGGTCGAGATCCATGTGTTCTCATATGGGGTATGTCAATGATAAGAATCACCCACTGTTCCTCATGATTTATGTATGGTTATGACTATATACTTTGGCTCAAGTCATGTTTAATAAAGCTTTTCTCTTATGATTATGATTATGAATGATTTATTAATGTTTTGAAAACCTTGAGCCTTATGTTTACATTATGATATTTACGTTATGATCATGTTGTCCCACTCTTATGAACTCTTATGTATTTTAAACTGTCCACTTTTACTTACGTTGCATACTCGGTACATTCCAAGTACTAACCGAATACTTTATTTTGTATCATTTTATGATACAAACTCCGATCTTCAGGCTCAGTCCCGCTAGTCATACTTTCGGAGTTAGCTATTCTCAGTATCTGTTGGAGAGTCCTCATCTTGCAAGGGCCCTATTTTATCAGTTGTATTACGTCTTTTAGTTTCAGATTTAGAGAGTTAGTTGGGGTCTTGTCCCAACAACTCATCAGAGGTAGAGGCTTTTTAGAAATAGATTGTATTCAACTCAGACTCATGTTGTACGTTTAAATTTTATGTTACTTTTAGAATTCCGCTATGTTTATCATGTTGCTCGTACTCTTTGATTGATTGAGTTAGATATGTGTTCATGCCATCGGTTGACTTGGAGTCTACCGGGGCTCCTTGTTCTATGTCTCGATCCGGGCCTATGTTCAGGTTGTGACAAACTTGGTATCAGAGCAATAGGTTTTGTAGAGTCCTAGGGTGTCTGAAAGCCGCGTTAAGTAGAATCTTTTTCATGAGTGTGAAGCGCGCCACACTTATGACGAAGAGGCTACGAGACGTTTAGGAAATGTTCCCTTCTTTCATGATCTATGTCATGCGGTGAAATATTTCTCTATCCTTCTAAATCGTTCTATTCACTTTGTAGAATCATGCCTCCCCACAAAGTTAACAGGAGAAGAAATGAAAATGGAAATGTCCATGAGGATGGCAATAGAGACGGGCACCAACAGGCCCCACCAATCCATGTGGAGCACCTACCCGAGCCGGTTGCCCACGCAGAGTTTAGGGCAGCTATTCAGATGTTAGCCCAGGCCCTGTGTCATGACCCGAATGGGGGCCTGGATCGCAACACGGGACAAGAATCTCCGAGAGACTCCAAGTCAACCCATGGCGTGAACATACATCTAACTCAATCGATAAAACTGAAGAATCAACAAGATAATCATAGCGGAAGTCTAAATTAAGCATAACAATAGAATACACAATCTAAAGTTGAATACATCTTTTGTCTGAAAAGCCTCTAAACATGATGAGTTGATGGGACAAGACCCCAACTAACTCAATAAAGCTGAAACTAAAAATACATAAAGGAAATCTGAATAAGTCTAGTTCTCAGGAGATGAGGACTCACCAACATCGCATGATGCTAACTCTGAAGACTGACTATGAACAGGGCTGAGCTTGAGAGTCGGGTCCTATTCAGGAAACAATACAGCATAGAGTATGCAGTCAGTACATGGATTGTACTGATTATGCAGGGTAAGTAAAACCACTTAAATAAGTAAAATCATTCAAAGTCATGCATAATGTAAATCATAAACAGTAAGAATCTAAGAGTAGGGATTGCATGCATTCTTTCTGAAATCATGATCTCATCGTAACATAACTTAACATAACATCATAACTAAATAACTGAATCGATTAACTCAAAGCTGAAATCTGACAGTCATGAGTAAAACTGAACATTGAGTCAAACCTGCTTTAGAACATATATATATATATATAGAAATCTTATGAATGACAAACACGCATAACTAAAATCATGAGGAACAATGGGAGACTCATTTTTAAACCGACATACCACAATAGAGCTTACATGGTCCTAACTATCACACTCAAGTGGCTAGATCCTTCCAAAGCCTTTCTAGGGCTAGATGATACCATGATATCGATATCAAGATCGTGGGCCAGTAGGGATGGGGATAACTCACAAGGGAGGTCCCAAAGTAATATACAATAGTATAAACCTACATTGGTGCGTAGTTCTAAGGAATAGGGTGATCGAACCTTAGCCTACTCGGTGCTAGACACTATTCCGAAAATATGCATATGATCTACATCATTTTTCAATGAAGCTCAACATCGTCTATTGACGAAGCTCAATAATCAAATATACATCAAAGCTGATATTATGCGTATGATAAGCTTTAACTCAAACAATGCCATAAGCTGAAAAAAATTGGGAGTATTCGCTCCAAAACCATGTGGTAAGCTTAATTTGAGAAATCATAAATCATACTTTAAACATGTGGGCATTGCCCAAAGCTTTATCATGCTTGAAAATACTCAATTCACATTGAAAATATGATTATAAACATGGGTAGCTTGAAAACATACTTTTCATCATATTATCTCATCATAATCATACATTCATCTCAAATCTCTTATTTCATGAACTTTTCATCGATGGGCTTTTTAATTCATAAGACTTGAACATGATTTCAATCGAAAATAATATAAAACCTTCCTATGCTTCATAATTCAATAATAGAAACATATTTAAATCATACCCATGTAGAGAATTTAGGAAATTCATGAATTATATTAAAAATCCATAGATTAGACATAGAAAACTCATGATTTCGAGAGGGATTGTACATGGGTGCGAAAGGAATCACCCATTTATAACCCTACATACCTGGTGGTAGCTGATTCTTACACTTTTTTAAATGCCTAATAAGAATTGAAGAACACTAAGCTTGATCACCCTCTCTCACCTTCTGCCTTTCATTCATGAATGAATATGGCCTAAAATGAACTTAACCCCTTTAAAAGTCGTCATTCATAACCCAAAACGACGTAGCTTAGGCCTTAGGATCTTATAAATTATGGAAAAGCCCTTACTAAATTCGCAGAGAATAACTGTCAGCTGGTCCTAACGACTTGTCATCATGGGCCATGACTCATGGAGTCGTCCGTCAGGTACACTACTTGTCAGGTCTTCTGGGCTCATAACGAGAGACATCACGATCCGTTACTGGTGACCACGACTCATGGTCACCACTCGTTGTATACACTGCCTCATCCATGATTAAATTTTTACCCTGCTACTCATGACCCTCCCCATGAATCATGGTGACCGACCACGACTCGTGGGGTCCTTCCGTTTGGTACACTACCCTCTTCCTCCTCTTTTCTCACTCATCACTCCCCACGAGTCACATCACGACTCGTGGGTTGCTCTCACAGGTCACCTCACTACCCCTCCTGATGCCTGGTGCCAGATTTTAACTCTTCTCCGTTTCAACTCCCAAGTCTGATCTTTTTTCTTTGATAAAGTCCAAAATATATCCATAATATAAGGAATATACACGGCTGAGATATCAAAACAAGTAACCCGATGAGTGTCGGGGGTCAAATCCCACGAGGACTAGGGAATGATAGTTTCAAGTGTTGATTTAGAAATTAATGTTAGTTTGCACCATGAAAATTTAATATAATAACAAATAAAATTGGGGGAGTTGAAATTTTCAGAGAATTGTATTGGTTGATTAAGTGAAATAAAATAGCAAGATCAGCTAAGTTGTCTACAAGGATGTGAAAGACTAGAGGTACGGTGTAGATGAAATACTAACTAGATCGGGACATGTAAGGTCATCTTATTAGTTTAACAAGTATAAATAATATCAGGAAGTGGGTAATTACAGCTTTTCATCCTTCTAATTACCTCTCACTAGAGTTTTGTCAAATCTCTAGTCACAATTAAGCTCAACCCGATTTGATCTGGATTAGCAACTGCACTAATTCCTAACTATTAGCTGCTAATAAGGAAAGAGAATGAAATTTCAACTATTTCTAGACTAATTTCACACTCTTTTCTCCACACTCACTACAAAATTCTTTTTCAATACTTAATTATTCTTTTTCAAGCAACAATCAATAAAGGATAGATAGACATCAATGGATCTTCCATTATAGATTGAAGAGAATCTAAGAGGTTTACACTTGCATGAACAATATGAAAATGACTCTAGCAATACCTAATCCAATTAAGTATTCATCATCACATACCTCTAGTTAATGATTTTAACTACTCATAGTTAAGAAATTCAAAAACACATTCATCAATAGCATCATTGAATTTAATAGAAAGAGTAGATAAATCAACTTCACAAAATAATTTTCAACAATAGTTGAGACTTAGTAGCATAGAAGAGGAAATAGAACAGAGTACTTTCTACAATTTTCAATCAAAATCTCCCTCTCTCAGCTAAGAGAATGTTCTTCAGCTAAAAGGAGAAACAATGATGTGATGTAAGCTTTTTTCTCTCTTCAAAATCTCTATTTCTATCTCTCCTCTACATATCTGAGTACAATGTACTTTATATCTATTTATCTCCTGAAAAATAGAGCACTTTTTATCTCTTTTACAGTGTTGGACGATTATACCCCCATGAGCACAGTTCTGGAACTAGTGAAAGAACCAGTGATTCGCCAGTTACAATCCGTGAACCACTGGGTGTCTTTTCTGCATCTTCATGAAATTCCAGTGAACACTAGCAGTTCACCAGACGTTTCGCCGATGCCAATCCGTGAACCGCCAGGTCTTCAAGCCATTTTCTAGAACTTTTGGGTATCATTTGCCGACTAGACCGGCGACTCTCTGCTGGCAAGTCACGAACCGTTGGCGGAATTTAATCCTTTGAGGCAGTGGTATTCGGCCTTTGGCCGACATCTCGCCGGTTTTCATCTACTAATCGCTGATTCACTCTCACTCCCTTCTTTTTGCTCCATTTTTTGCTCTTTTCTTCACTTTTAGCCATCCGCACACAACTAAAGCAAAAAGAGTATAAAATCCAAATAATCAACTCAAGAACGAAACAAAAACTCAAGTTTTAGAGCCTAATGAGTTGGTAAATTACCAAATCATTAAACCCCCAAACTTAAATCATTGCTTGTCCTCAAGTAATGCAATACTCAATTATTGAGGAATATGCCACCTCTATTCATAATTAGACCTCTCCAATCACCTGGACTATGACAACCCCAAAAATACTCACCACGCTCACTGAAAAAGAGAAGAAAATACCCCAAAAGACCAAAACAATGAAGATGTTTCAAACAGACAACCACTTTCTACCAAGCAAAGCTTATGAAAGGAATCATTTAGAAAAACAAAGGCATTGCTCAACCATGTAACACACATAGCATCTCAAGTTATAATCACTGCAAATTCAAAGCTTGCCTTAGAGTTTACACTCCTTGCCCTATTTCCACCTTAACTCTGAATGCTTTTGCATCCCCAAAAAGGAATGAAGCTACTCACCAAAATAAGGATCCCTATTCTTTTGGTCATGTGATCATTTGAATGTACACAAGGGATTATTTGGAAGAGACACTCACACTCACTCTCCCAAAAGATATCTTCATGCATACACTTGACCCATAGGCTTTCCCTTCATGTAATTTACCACTAACGTAGAGTAGCTGTACCTAGAATCATTTAGGACTTGAGGGTTATGATGCAGGCTCGGGTTAAGGGTAGGATGAACATTTGGTTATAGTGACTAGATCCTCCCTAATACTTTTTGTGACATACCTTACATCAATTCCACTCACTTCACCTTCTTCCTTTCTTTCCTTGTTGATGACTTTTATTTCTTTAAGCATCCCCCTTATAACCCCTTTTGCTTTCACAACTAGCCTTATTACATCAAGAGGAAATACCGATTCACATAAATTGTCTTTTTTTTTATTTGTCCTTTGATGCATTTTGACAAAATGCGGTGTTCCATTCACTCTATAATTCTTATCTTCCCCCTTTGTTTTTCATACACCCAAACTTAGGCTTTTGCCTCATTTTTTACAAATGTTTTTATCACTCCCTCTTCTTAGGACTTAAGCCTTATTTCATCACTTATCTTGTCACTAGCATTTAGGGAGAATGGGGGTAAAAAAGGAGGTATTAAGATTGGTTTTAAAGCCTGTAATGTGGTTGCCAAAGAAAGGGTCTAAGGCTCAACATTGGCTAACAAGGATCAATGCTCATGGAGGGAATATGAGTGAAGTGACTAGACAAAGGAAAGCCTAAATTCATGTTCTTGGCGCAACTACATCTAGGATTTTTCCTCGAATCACATTTGAGGCAAGTTCTAGACAATATATAATGCATGATATTCATCAGAAATGTCCTCACCACACAAAGCATCACCCTTAAAAGGTCTACAAGAGTCATTCTCAACACAAGACACCAAATTAGGACATCAAAGCAAGCAAAGATCATAAGTCAAGCAGGGAATTTACAATGTATGACAAAGAATACTATGCTACGGTGTCAACACTTACTCACTATCTTTATTTTCATTCCCTTGTTTTTATAATTCCATTTCAACAGTTTTTTTTCAGTGGTGCCTCTCAAAACAACTTCACAAAAGACTCACAACAACATGGCATTTTCCCTTTAAAATGTCGCCACTCAATCCATCTTGGGAAAAACCACCCCGGTTCGACAACAAAAATAATGAAAATAAAAAAATGCTCCTTGGGAAAGAACCATGGTCAAAAGAAAACCCTCGGAGTTTTATTTCTACACGACTATTCACAATGGTGAAAAAGAAACAAAACTTTGGGGTCATTTCATTCAAGATTTTCAATATTTTGCAATTCAAAACAAAGACCCCATTTGGTCACTAATCATCAACCATCAAGAGCATTTTTAGCACCCCAGAAATTTCAACATCCAACGAGCAAGAATCATCCCACCCCCAAACTGAAAATAGACATTGCCCCTAATGTATCTAAAGAAAAGATAAGCAAGTGAGAGATGCTTCCTAATTGAGTTAGTGATTGGGCCGCAACCTCCAAGTATAGGTTGAAGTATCAAATTGCCAAGAAGTTGTCTCTTCGTTCGTGGGCTACTGTGGATCCGGTGAGAGTGATAGAGGTTGTCTTGGACCTTGCACCACCCAATTTCCCGGCAAAGTGCGAAGCTCATGGTATGACATCGTTGCCACTCCAGCGGGTGTCCAGGAAGGATCGACATCATATACCGAACACATTGGAGGTGGAGGAGGGCAACTATGATGGAGTTCCTCATTGGACACTTGTTCTGACTCACTGTTATAGCCTACCCACTAATCATCCAACGGGCTTCTGGGTGCTTTGGGTACTGCCTCAGGTTCACAAGGGTTTGGTTGGGAAATAGATGAAGGTGAAATAAGAGAAGCCACCTCTTGTTTTCAAGTATCCACTCTGCATTTAACGACATCAACCATAGAGCATAGGCTGGCCAATTTGTCTTTAGCAGGCTGTAAGGTTTTCTTGATGGCACCCTGTATCATAGAAGGAAGAGCCTTGGCTAACCGCACTAGCTAGTTCTCATGCATTTTGGACCTTTGTGCGATGTTGAGTAAATCAGGAGGTGGAGAACTTTAGGGCTCAGTTGTATGGAGTGGTGCAGTTATTGTGTGAGTGGATGCCGAAGATGATGGTAAAGTCATGTTCCTTGTATACTTTGCCCACTTCATAGCTGGAGCCTTTTTATTGGTTTTGGTGGCCAATGTAATCACATTGTTGGCCTGCACGGTCCTATCCAATGGCCGGAACAAAGGACAAGTTGCACGTATAAACAACATACATACCAGGTTAGGAAATGGCAATGCGGTGGCTTGTTGCTTGGCCTTGCGTTTGAATTGATCAGCAATAATCTCCCCCATATTGATGTGTACATGATCCATGATGCAAGAAAGGAAAATGGAAACTTCGATTGGGACTTTCAATGTATTCATAGAAGGCATTAGCCTTAAGCAAACCAAATCTAACCACATACGTGCTTCAAATTTTAAATCATGCTGATGAATGCGGCCCTTAGAAGTGGCCAATTGTGGTTGCCCTTTTGCAATCATGTTGGCTACCCATTGGAATTGAGTCTCTTTGTTCTCCACTTTATTGCAGAATATTGGATGAGATGGGATTGGCTCATCCCAATAAATTGAACTGGTTGCTTCTGGAGTTATAGGCACCTCTTGTCCTCACAACCATACTGATTTGAGGCACGAGAATGCTTCAGTTCTAACCCTTCTCTTCATTAGCTGTTGCCTTACCCTGTATGATGCATAGAATTCCCACACCAACTTTGGAAGATATGGGTCAACTGGTATGGTAAATGGACCCCAATCACACGTCTCAATATGGTGGTAGATATATGGGCAAGCAGTCTTGAAAGATTCTTCATCAAACTGGGCTTCTGCATGGATGAAATGTTTTTCCTTGAAAGCTATATAAAACTCCTCCATTCCTTCCAACTCAAACCTAGCTTGAGGGGTATTGGTGGGCACTGATGCTTGGCCTGTATGAGGGTGCTGGGAGATAGACATGATGCTGCAAATGTAGGTTAGTAATGGGCCATAATGTGCAACTCGATACTAAGAAAAGCAAAAGAGATTAAGTTAGATTTTCATAGTCTCAAGTACCATCGGCGACTCACCAGCGAGAGGCAGTTGCATTTTGCTAGTCTCCGATGACTCGCTGATTGGCATAGTGAAGAAAAAAACTTGGACACATCGGCATTTCACCGGCGGACCACCACTGGTGATCCGCTAACCGTTGTTCTGCATTCAGTCTCCCACCAATCACCTCCATATAAAAGCTAACCAACCACACTCATATCTCTACAACAAAAGACAAATTTTCCCTTAAGAAAGGTGTCAATAAATCCATCATTGGGCAACTCACCCAGGTACGTAGATTATACCCAGATATGAAGTGACCACAACAAAACAACATTCACTCACATACATCAAAGAAGCAAAATAAAATGTGATAAGCATGACTAGAGCAAAATATTACCAATGTTATTATGACCTTTCAAGCATGAGTGAGAGAGTTCTTACCTCCAATGGACTATGCTTGTGAAGCTTTGTCGAGGAATGAAGGGGATGAAGACAAGTGGGGTTTTTAAATTTCAAAGGAAGGGAAGTTGAATGGGTGCTTGGGGTGGCAAATATTAATAAGTGTTAGGTGGAAAGTAATGGGTCTTGTTGGGGAAAGGCAATCTGGGTAGAAGATGAAAGAAAATGGGGAAATGGAAGAGTCTTTGGAAATTTTTCATATATGGTTTTTTTTCATCGGGGGCCACACCGGTGGTCACCAAATTGAGCTCACATTACCTGAACATGATTCTGAATGCAAGTTCGGCGGGTGACCGGCGCTCCACAAATCCCTTCTAGAATTTCGCCGGATGAGGAGCCAATGCCTGATCCATTGCTAGGGACTCTGGTTGAGAGCAGCGACAAGCTGGCGGTTCACGTTTTATCATGGCGCTTCGCTGATTGGGCCGCCGGTTCACCTTGGGCCCTTTAGTTTGCTGGATGGAATCGACACCCCAATGGTGTTTCATGGATTATCACCGGCGGTTCGCTGGTTTGGATCGCCATTTTACCTTGAATCCTTCAGTGCACTAGTCAGGGCGGTGCTTGAACTGTGCTTCGCAAAATGCGATTGGCATTTCGCTGGTTGCAATGCCGGTTAGTTATTCATCATGTAGTTCACCCTTCCTATCCTTAAAAAACATCAAAAACAACAAAACATATGAGAGAGAAGAAGGAAAAAAATGAAATATGCTCGGGTTGCCTCCCAAGAAGCGCCTTATTTAATGTTGTGGCATGACGAAAGTTACTCTAAGCCTACGGCTCATCCAAATACACCACCTCTGTTTGGCCAACTTCTTCCAACACCCCCAAATACCTTAACCCTTTGACCATTTACTTTGAACTTGTTCCCATTCTCACTACAGAGTTCGACTGCTCCGTTCTCGTACACCTGAAACCTTTAAAGGTCCTGACCATTTAGACTTTAACTTTTCGGGGAATAGATTTAGTTGAGAATTGATCAGTAGCACCCAATCCCCTGGAACAAAATTACACTTCAACACTTATTGGTCATGATAATATTTCATTCTGGCTTTATAAATTTCTGCATTCTCATATGCCTTCATTATGAATTCATCCATCTCATGTAAATTATTGATTCGACCTTGGATAGCTCTTCCTCATTCCAGGTTTAAACTCTTCAATGTCCACAAAGCTTTGTGTTCTAGCTCCACTGGGAGGTGACATGCGTTACCAAACACCAGCTAGTAAGGAGACATTCCAATCGGTGTTTTAAATATAGTCAGATATGCCCACAATGCATCATCTAACTTTTGTGCCCAATCTGTTCTGTTTAGGTTAACTATTTTAATCAAGATGGACTTTATTTCCCAGTTTGAAACTTCCACCTGTCCGCTGGTTTGCGGGTGATACGGGGTGGCCACTTTATGCTTCACACCATACTTAGCTAGTAGTGTGCTAAACATCCGGTTGCAAAAATGAGATCCTCCATCGCTAATGATAGCTCTTGGGGACTGAACCACGAGAAGATATGTTTCTTTGAAAAGATCTTAACACTTCTCACTTCATTGTTTGGTAATGCAACAGCTTCCACCCATTTGAAAACATAATCCACTGCCACTAAGATGTATTTGTTCCCATAAGAACTTACAAAAGGAACCATGAAGGCGATACCTCAAACATCAAACAACTCAACCTCTAAGATGGGTGTTAGCGGGAGTTCATGCCGCCTCAAAATGCTCCCTGTCCTCTGGAATCGATCACATTGCTTCACAAAGTCATGTGCATCTTGATGTAAGGTAGGCTAACAAAACCCCTATTGCAACACCTTGGCCGCTGTTCGTACGCTCCCATAGGGAAAGAGTGACACATCTCTAGAATTGGGACCGTCTCCACTTCCAGAACACACCTCCATATTAACCTATCTGCGCAACTTCGGAAGAGGTAAGGTTCATCCCAAAAGAATTTCCATACATCATGCATGAATTTCTTCTTTTGCTGAAAATTCAATCCTTTAGGTACAATGCCGCTGGCTAGGTAATTAGAAAAATTAGCAAACCACGGTGTCAGTTCGTGGGTTACAGCTAATATTCGCTTATCCAAAAAGATGTCATTGATCTCCTCTTGTGTTCCTGGCTTCCCATTAGTTTCTAGGCGCGACAAATGGTCGACCACTTGATTCTCACATCCCCTACTGTCTTTCATTTCAAAATCAAATTCATGCAACAACAACACCCACCTAATCAATCTTGGTTTAGCATCCTTTTTGTCCATTAAGTACCTGAGTGCTGCATGGTCCATGTGCACCACCACTTTGGTTCCTGGAAAGTACGCCCAGAATTTTTCAAATGCAAACACAACAGCTAGGAGCTCCTGTTCTGTTACTATGTAGTTTGTTTATGCATTGTTCAGAGCTTTACTAGCACAGTAAATTGGGTGGAAGATCTTGTCCCTTCATTGCCCAAGGACCGCTCCTAATGCTATCCCACTTGCATCACACATGAGCTCAAATGGTTTTGACCAATCAGGTGCTACAATGATTGGAGAGGAAATTAATCTATCCTTTAACTCAGCAAAAGCCCTCAAACAATCCTCATCAAAATTGAACTTAGCCTCTTTCTCCAACAACCGGAATAGAGGATGAGCTATCTTAGAGAAATCTTTAGTGAAATGGCGGTGAAACCCGCATACCCAAGGAAACTCCTAACACCCTTCACGGTACACAGTGGAGGTAACTGAGCAATGGCATCCACTTTGGCTTGATCCACCTCAATCCCTTTTTCAGAAATTTTGTGGCCCAATACAATCCCTTCTTTGACCATGAGTGACACTTTTCCCAATTTAGGACCAAATTTGTCTCCGTACATCTCTTTAATACCTCATCTAAATGTGTCAAGCAGTCATCAAATGAGTTCTCCACAACTGAGAAGTCATCCATGAAGACTTTCATCGTATCTTCCACCATGTAAGAAAATATGGACATCATGCATCTCTGCAATGTGGTCGGGGCATTAAAAAGACCAAAAGGCATCCGCTTGAATGCAAACATACCATAAGGGCATTTAAATGTGGTTTTCTCTTGATCCTTGGGTGCGATTGAGATTTGATTGTATCCCTAGTATCCATTCAAGAAACAATAGTACTCTTTACAAACTAGACGGTCCAACATTTGGTCAATGAATGGAACTAGAAAATGATCCTTCTTTGTCCAAGAGTTTAACTTACGGTAATCCATACAAACTCTCCATCCCGTGACTTGACGAGTAGCTATCAATTCATTCTTTTCATTTGGAATAACCAGCAATGCCCCCTGTTTTGGGCACACACTGCACTGGGCTAACATATTACTATTGCAATGGGATACACCACCCCTGCATCTAGCCTTTTAATAATCTCTTTCTTGACCACCTCTTGCATAGGTGGATTCAACCTTCTTTGATGTTCAACTGACGTGCTGCAATTTTATTGAAGATTGATCTTGTGAGTGCAAATCCCCGGAGGTATACTAAAGATATCCACTATTGACCATCATATGGCTCGGATATGCCTTTTTAACACCTCAATGAGTTTATCTACCTGCAACGGAGTAAGCTTTGCTGAAATGATAACCGGGAGCATTTCATTCTCTCCCAGGTATGCATATTAGAGGTAAGAGGACAAGGGTTTGAGCTCCAGCTTTGGTGGGGACACAATAGAAGGTTGTGATGGAGGGGTTGTACAATTCTTCAAATTAAGGTCCAACTTTCTTGGTGGGAACAGATAATCTCTTATCTCCTTACACACATGGTGAACTTCCTCAAGTTCTTCACCTTTCAAGAAAACATTAGCAATAAATTCTCCAACAACCTCTTCCTCAATTTCCCACTCGAATATATCATTCTCTACAATTACTGCATTGGAGCCATATTGTTCTCTATTGTTTGTGCTGCCATCTGAGTTGCTAACTCGTTTATCTGCTCTTCCAATTGTTGGATGATGACCTCATGACTCTTTACAGTGGTTTTTAGATCCAAGAGTTTACTCCGTAAATCTTGAACTCCTCTTCAGTCGCAAGAACATTTTCAAGCACCACTTCTAGAGTACTTTGCATATGAGGTGGGATTGACTCATTGTTCCCTTGACTACTAGTATCGAATGACCGAGCATTGTTCCAAACTTAGTTTCCATAATAGACATAATCATAGTCATGGCTGGCTTGGTGTTACACCCCGTAAGATTTCCAGCATCTAGATGGCCTACTCGCACGTTAGTTAAGCATATTTGAAAGTCATACGTGTTAGAAAAGGGCCCGGGAAAAGATCAGACAAAAATCCTGTCGAACCACCGCGGGAGGCGCCGAGGCAGAGCCCCTTCGCGATGGCGCCGTGTCACCGAGGCGGGGCCACCGTGTTGGCTCCGTGACACGTTGGGCCTGTCCAGGCCCAAGTATATAAAGCCCCCACTTCGGTTTGTGATGTTATTTCCTTTAAATTAAATT
>JACEIK010004532.1:91494-102916 GCA_018107945.1 Datura stramonium
TAGCCAGGCACCAGACGTGCCTTGGCCCACCAGTTAGTAGTCCAGGTCCGTCTAGGGCACCAGGTGCCAGTCATACCCCCCAAGGCGGGGCGTGACACTTGGTTACATCTAGCATGGAAACCCTTCATATAGTTCGTCAACAACTCCATCTGCTTCATCATGACTAACAACGTTGCGTCTTTCTTCCCTTATCTATGCCACATTTTGTCTACTAGCTTGATGGTATCCACACAAGGTACCCCTTTCGGGTTTCATGACCATCCTCCGAAATTGCTCATAAGCCACACACGATTTGATTAGTCGCGACCACTGTGGTGTGGAACTAATTCAACTTAACAATCAATAAAAGATCATCAAGCGCTAGTCCCCAGCAATGACGTCATTTTTTATAATGTCCAAAATATAACCTTAATGAAAATAATATACATGGACGAAGTATCAAAACAAGTAACTCGATGAGTGTCGAGGTCGAATCCCACGAGGACTAGGGAATGATAGTTTCAAGTGTCGATTCAGAAATTGATCTTAGTTTGCACCACGCAGATTTAATATAAATACAAATAAAATTAGGGGAGTTGAAATTTTCAAAAAATTGTATTGCTTGATTTAGTGAAATAAAATAGCAAGATCAGCTAAGTAGTCAACAAGGATGTAAAAGACTAGAGGTGCGGTGTAGATGACATACTAACTAGATTGGGACATGCCAAGTCATCTTATGAGTTCAACAAGTGTAAATAATCTCGAGAAGGCCTTCTAATTACCTCTCACTAGAGTTTTGTCAAACATCTAGTCAAAATTTAGTTCACCCGATTTGATTTGGATTAGCAACTGCACTAATTCCTAACTATTAGCTGCTAAATAAGGAAAGCGAATGCAATTTCAGCTATTTCTAAACTAATTTCACACTCTCTTCTCCACACCCATTACTAAATTCTCTTCCAATACTTAATTATTCATTTTCAAGCAAGAATAGATAGACCAATATCATAATCAATGGATCTTCCTTTATAGATTGAAGAGAATCTAATAGATTTACACTTGCATGAATAATATGAAGATGACTCTAGCAATACCCAATCCAATTAAGTATTCATCATCACGCACCTCTAGTGAATGATTTTAGCTACTCATAGTTAAGAAATTCAAAAACACATTCATCAATAGCATCATTGAATTTAATAGCAAGAGTAGATAAATCAACTTCACAAAATAATCTTCAACAATAGCTAAGACTTACTAGCACAGAAGAGGAAAAAGAGCAGAGTACTTTCTACAATTTTCAATCAGAATCTCTCTCTCTCAGCTAAGAGAATGTTCTTCAACTAAAAGGGAAAACAGTGATGTGATGTAAGCTTTTTTCTCCCTTCAAAATCTCTATTTCTATCTCTCCCTCTGCATATCTGAGTACAAAGTACTTTATCTCTATTTATATTCTGAAAAGTAGGGCACTTTTTATCTCTCTTCTAGTGTTGGACGATTATACCCCCATGAGCACCATTCTGGAACTGGCGGAAGCACCAGCAGTTTGTCGGTTACAATCGTGAACCGTCGGGTTTCTTTTCTGCATCTTCACTAAATTCTAGTGAACACCAGTGGTTCACCCGGTGTTTCGCCGATGCCAATCGGTGAACTGCCAAGTCTTCAAGCCATTTTCCAGAACTTTTGGGTATCAGTCGGCGACTGGACCGGTGACTCAACGCTTGCAATTTGTGAACCGCCGGTGGCATTTAATCCTCTGAGGCAGTGATATTCAACCTTTGGCCGGCGTCTCGCCGGTTTTCATCTGTGAATCGCCGATTCACTCTCGCTCCCTTCTTTTTGCTCAATTTTTGCTCTTTTCTTCACTTTTATCCATCTGCACAGAACTAAAGCAAAAAGGGCATAAAATCCAAATAATCAACTTAAGAACGAAACAAAAACTCAAGTTTTAGAGCCTATGAGTTTGTAATTTACCAACTCATCAGGCTTCCGGGGTATAACAATATCTCCCCCTTGAGAACATTTATCCTCGAATGTTGGAAAACATACAGAAAAGTAGAGAGATGCAATTATCATATTCAAATACTGATCATTTAAGCCGAAAGTTGATGGAATGACTGTCTCTGGTTCAAACTACATAGCTTAACTGAATTCATGAATCATACATACATCCACATACGGAAAAGAAACTTGGGCACATGAACTGATCATGAAAACTAAATAGAGTTTTAGGTCAAAACTGATACCTCAAGTTGGAACCGAGCCGGTAGAGAATAAATGTGGGTATCTAGCCATCATATCTACTTCAGCTTCCCACGTAGCTCCCTCAACATGATGATTCCTCCATAAAACTTTAACTGAAGCTACTTCCTTATTCCTTAGCCTTCGAACCTGATGATCTAGTATTTCTACCAGAACCTCCCCATAACTGAGGCTGTCTTTTACACCAACACTGTCCATCGGGACGACTAGAGTTGGATCACCCAAATATTTCTTCAAGAGCGATACATGAAAAGAAGGATGCATGGAAGCTAATTCTGAGGGAAACTCCAACACATAGGTCACCTTGCCAACACGTCTCACGATTCAGTATGGGCTGACATAGCAGGGACTAAGTTTCCCCTTCTTTCCGAACCTCATCACTCCCTTCATAGGAGACACCTTCAGAAATACCCAATCATCAACTTTAAATTCTACTTCCCTTCTCCTCATCAACATAGGACTTTTGGCGACTCTTAGCAATTTTCAACCAGTCTGTTATCAACTGAACCTTCTCCATACCTCATGAACCGAATATGGTCCTATCATTTCCACCTCACCAACCTCAAAACAACCAATGTGCGATCTATATCTCCACCCATAGAGAGCCTCGAACGGCGCCATCTGAATAATGAAATGATAGTTGTATTGTATGCAAACTAGATAAGAGGCATATGATCATCCCAACTACCTTTGAAGTCAATCACTCATGCTCTCAACATGTCCTCGAGAGTCTGAATTGTCTACTCCGCTTGACCATCCGTTTGCGGGTGAAATGTTGTGCTAAGCTTAACGTGAGTACCAAGTCCTTTTTGACAGGTCTTCTAAAACTAAGAGGTAAATTGGGTACCTCTGTCTGATATAATGGACAAGGGCACTCCATGCAATCGAACTAGCTCGTGGATATATAGTTTGGCATAGTCCTCCGTTGAATCTGTAGTTTTGACTGGTAGGAAATGAGCGGCCTTGGTTAACCTGTCTACCACAACCCAGATGGAGTCATATTTCCGGCGAGTGCGAGGCAAACCTATGATGAAGTCCATGTTGATTTCTTCCCACTTCCAAATAGGAATACTAATATCCTGAAGCATGCCTCTGGGTCTCTAATGCTCAACCTTTACTTGCTGACAGTTCAGACACTTTGCTATGAACTCCGCGATGTCCTTCTTCATTCCATTCCACCAATAAATTTCCTTTAGGTCACGGTACATCTTGGTGGCACCTGGATGGATTGAATACCTGGATCCATGAGCCTTGTGCAACATCTGGCTCCTCAAATCATCCACATCAGGAACACATAACTAACCTTGGTACCGAAGCACACCATCTCTCCCTTTGGAGAAGACCTCTACCTTTGACTTTGAACCGCTTCCTTTATTTTTACCAAGATATGGTTCTCATCCCGCCTAGCCTTTACATCAGTCACCAATGACGATTCTGATCCATTCTGAACAACAACACAACCATCGATCGAGTTAACCAACCTAACTCCCAACCTTGCAAGTGAATGCACATCCCTCACCAGCTCCTTTTTCCCTTCATCCACATGGTACACACTCTCCATAGAGAGTCTATTAATCACGTCCTCTACTACATTGGCCTTACTCGGATGGTAAAGGACACTCATATCATAGTCCTTGAGTAGCTCCAACCACCTCATTTTCCAGAAATTGAGATCCTTTTGGGTAAACACATAATGCAAACTCTTATGGTCCGTAAACACATCCATGTGGACCCCATGCAAATAGTGCCGCCATATCTTCAAGGCGAAACCGTGGCCAATTCAAGATCATGGGTCAAGTAATTCTTCTCATGAACTTTTAGCTGCCTGGAGGCATATCCTATAACTTTCTCATGCTACATCAATACACATCCAAGCCCGATCCTTGAAGCATCACCATACACCACAAACCCATCGGTACCCTCCGGTAAAGTCAACACCAGTGCTGAAGTAAGTTGGGTCTTCAACTCTTGGAAGCTCTTCTCACAAGCCTCCAACCATTGGAATTTTGCCTTCTTCTGGGTCAATTTGGTCAAGGGTTCTACAATAGATGAGGAACCTTCAACAAATCTCCGATAGTAGCCAGCTAAACCCAAGAAGCTCCGAATATCTGAAGGACTAACCGGTTTAGGCCAATTCTTCACCACTTCTATTTTTTGAGAGTCCACCGTGATGCCTTCGCTTGACACAACATGGCCCAAAAATGCCACTAAGTTCAACCAAAACTAACATTTGTTGAATTTGGCATATAATTGGCGATCCTTGAGAGTCTGTAGCACTACTCTCAAATGAGTGGCATGCTCCTCCTCGCTTCGAGAGTATATCAGGATGCCATCGATAAACACAATCACGAACATATCCAAGTATGGCTTGAACACCCTGTTCATCAAGTCCATAAAAGATGCAGGAGAATTTATTAGTCCAAAAGACATAACTACAAACTCGTAATGACCATACCGCATCCTGAAGGTTGTCTTCGGGATATCGCTCTCCCGAACTCTGAGTTGATGATACCCAGATCTGAGATCTATCTTTGAGAAACACTTAGTACCCTGAAGCTGGTTAAATAAATAATCAATACTGGGTAGAGGATACATGTTCTTGACGGTGACTTTATTCAATTGCCGCTAGTCAATACACATGCGAAAAGAACCATCTTTCTTTCAGACAAAGAGAACTGGTACACCCTATGGAGACTTGCTCGGTCTAATGAAACCCTTATCTAATAGGTCCTTCAACTACTCTTTCAACTCCTTAAGCTCGACTGGAGCCATTCTCTAAGGAAGAATAATATAGGTTGCATTTCGTAAAGAAGGTCAATATCAAAATCGATCTCCCGCTCGAGAGGGATTCCCGATAGATCATCCAGGAAGACTTTCGGATACTCACATACTACTGGAACTGACTGGATAGTCGAGGTCTCAAACTCAACATCCTTAACCCTAACTAGATGGTACACACAACCTGTAGAAATCATCTTTCTAACATTAAGATATGAAATGAAATGACCTATAGGCACACTGAACTACCCTTCCATTTGAAGACTAGCTCACCCGAAAATCTGTACTCTACTGCGCGGGTTCTACAATTAACTGAGGAATAACATGCAAATAGCCAATCCATGCTGAGGATAACATCGAAATCGGTCATAGCTAACATTATAAAATCTACTGAGCTGACTTTCTGAAGGATTGAGATCGGGAAACCTCTATACACCCGTCTAGCTATAACTAAATCACCTACTAGAGTAGAGACTAAGAAGGGTTTTGACAAGACTTCGGGACTAACTCCGAAGCTACTAGCCACATAAGGTGTCACAAAAGATAAGGTAGCTCTCGGATCTAACAAAGAATAAACATCAAGATTTAAAACTCGTAACACATCAGTGACCACATTTGGGGAGACCTCCTTCTCCTGGCGAGATGCTAAGGCATAGAATCTTGTTTGGCGATGATCGCCACCTATGCTGGTAGATGCCCCCTGATGTGCTGAGCGTGCAGGAGGGGCTGCTGAACTGGAAGATGGGCCTCATCCCCCTTCATGATCTTACCTCACTGCTGTGTAATCTCTGAGCATGTTTTCAGGCTTCCCACACTCGAAACAAACGCCTGTACCTGCTAGGCACTGACCCGTGTGCCCTCGACCACATTTGCGGCAAGTTGGAATGCTAGAATCTGTGGGTCTACTGCTCTAACCCCTCGAGCCTGATGATCTCCCTCTCTGATCATGCCTAGGCCTGGATGGCACACTCAACATTGAAGATGTTGGGACTGAAGATCTCTGGTGGGTCTGTTGTCGGTGCCCACCACCCGACCTCAGCTGTGAGAATTTGTGGTCATCGATCCTGGCCCTCTTGGCCTCCCTCTCTCTCAGATGTGCCGCCTCCATCTGCTGGGCGTACATGACTATCCGAGGGAAATCCATATCCTAGTGGAGCATGGCGGTCTTGCAATTCTTGTCCAAATAGCCCACCACTCCATGAACGAACCTTCTCACTCGCGCCCTCTGATCAGCCACTAACTCCGAGGCGTACTTTGATAGGCGGGTGAACTCAACTGCATACTCCTGCACCATTATCCTCCCTTGCTTCAAATTTACGAACTCAACTGCATTCAGCTCCCTCATATCACGAGGGAAGAACCTATCTAAGAATGCAACATGGAACTTTTCCTAAGTGACAGGGCCTGCTCCTGCAACCCTACTATCTTTCCATTGGCGAAACCAGATGTGCGCGACCCCTTTCAGCTGATACGAGGCCAATTCCATGCACTCAACTCCATTCACCCCCATGACTTGGGTGATCTTCATAATCTCATCTATGAACTCATGCGGATCCTCATCTACCTTTGACCTGAGGAACTCTGGCGGGTTCATTCTCAAGAAATTCCTGACTCGAGCCGCCGCTGCATTAAAATTTTGTGGGACATTTGCAACCGCCTGCTGATTGACCTGAGCGGTCAAGGCCTGCGTGAGCATCTAAATAGCTGCCCGAAACTCAACATGGGCAACCATCTTCGGTGCGTGGTGCTCCTGAACTGGTGGGGCCTGCTGGTGCCCGTTTTCATTGTCATCCTCATGGACTTCTCTATTCCCATTCCTTCTACCATTTATCTTTGGGGAGCCATGATTCTACAATTGCGAATAGCAAGAATTAGAAGGATAAGGAGACTTTTCATCGCACGACATAGATCATGAAAGAAGGGAACATTTTCCTAAAAATTTCATAGCCTCTTCGTTATAAGTTTGGTGCACTTCAAACCCATGAAAAAAACTCTACTTAACGAGGCTTTCAAACACCCTAGGACACTTCAAACCTATTTCTTTGATATCAAGTTTGTCACGACCTGAATGGGGGCCCAGATCGCAACACGGGACAAGGAGCCTTGAGAGACTCCAAGTCAACCCATGGCATGAACATACATCTAACTCAATCGATAAAACTGAAGAATCCACAAGATAATCATAGTGGAAGTCTAAATTAAGCATAACATCAGAATACACAATCTGAAGTTGAATACATCTTTAGTTTGAAAAGCCTCTAAACATGACGAGTTGATAGGACAAGACCTCAACTAACTCAACAAAGATAAAACTGAAAATTCATAAAGGAAATTCGAATAAGTCTAGTCCTCAGGAGATGAGGATTCACCAACAGCGGAAGATGCTAACTCTGAAGACTGACTATGAACGGGGTTGAGACTGAGAGCCAAGTCTTGTATCATGAAACGATACAGCATAGAGTATATGGTTAGTATGTGGAATGTACCGAGTATGTAGGGTAAGTAAAACCTCTTAAATAAGTAAAATCAGTTAAAGTCATGCATAATGTAAATCATAAACAATAAGAATCTGAGAGTAGGGCTTGCATGCATTCTTTCTGATATCATGATCTCATCATAATATAACATAACATAACATCATAACTAAATCGATTGACTCAAAGATGAAATCTGATAGTCATGGGTAAAACTGAACATTGAGTCAAACCTGCTTTAGAACATATATATAGAGAGAGAGAGAAATCTCATGAATGATAAACATGCATAACTGAAATCATGAGGAACAATGGGAGACTCATCTTTTAACTGACATACCACGACAGAGCTTATGTGGTCCCAAATATCACACTCAAGTGGGTAGATCCGTCCAAAGCCTTGCCAGGGCTAGAAGATACCATGATATCGATATCAAGCTCGTGGGCCAATAGGGTCGGGGATAGCTCACAAGGGAGGTCCCGAAGTAATATATATAATAGTATAAACCTACGATGGCGTGTAGTTCTAAGGAATAGGGTGATCAAACCTTAGCCTACTCGGTACTAGACACTACTCCCAAAAACATGCATATGCTCTACATCATTTTCAATGAAGCTCAATATCATCTATTGTCAAAGCTCAATAGTCAAATACATCTCAAAGCTAAAATTATGCATATGAGAAGCTTTAACTCAAACCATACCACAAGCTAAAAATAATTAGGAGTCTTCGCTCCAAAACCATGTGGTAAGCTTAATTCTGGAAATCATAAATCATACTTTAAACATGTGGGCATTGCCCAAAGCTTTATCATGCTTGAAAAATACTCAATTCATATAAAAATATGATTATAAATATGAGTAGCTTGAAAATATGTTTTTCATCATATTATCTCATTATAATCATACATTCATCTCAAATCTCTTCTTTAATGAACTTTTCATCAATGAGCTTTTTAATTCATAAGACTTGAACATGATTTTCAATCGAAAACAATATAAAACCCGTTCGTGCTTCATAATTCGATAATAGAAATATATTTAATTCATACCCATGTAGAGAATTTAGGAAATTCATGCATTGGGTTAAAACCCCATAGATTAGACATAGAAAACTCATGATTTAGAGAGATATTGGGCATGGATGTGAAAGGAATCACCCATTCATAACCCTACATAGGTAGCTGATTCTTACACTTCTTTAAATGCCCAATAGGAATTGAAGAGAAATTGAAGAACACTAAGCTTGATCACCCTCTCTCATCTTCTACCTTGCATGCATGAACGAATATGGCCTAAAATGAACCTAACCCCTTTAAAAGTCATCATTCGTAACCCAAAATGACGTAGGTTAGGCCTTAGGATCTTAGGAATTCTGGAAAAGCCCTTACTAAATTCGCAGAAAATAACTGCCAGTTGGTTCTAACGAGGGACCTAACGACTCGTCATCATGGGCCACGACTCATGGAGTCGTCCATCAGGTACACTGCTTGTCAGGTCTTCTGGGCTCATAAAGGGAGACATCACAATCCGTTACTGGTGACCACGACTCATTGTTACCACTCGTCGTATACACTGCCTCATCCTTGATTAAATTATTACCCCGCTGCTCACGACCCTCCCCACGAATTATGGTGACTGACCATGACTCATGGGGTCCTTCTGTTAGGTACACTACTCTCTTCCTCCTCTTTCATCACTCATCATTCCCCATGATTGACCTAACGACTCGTGGGGCCTGAATACAAGTCGTGGTCACGCCCGTGGGGATCCTATTTCCCAAACTGCAAACTCATCACCTGGGCCTCCCCTCGAGTCACATCACGACTCATGGGCTGCTCTCACGAGTCACCTCACGACCCGTCCTAATGCCCGGTGCCAGATTTTAACTCTTCTCCATTTCAACTCCCGGGTATGATCTTTGGGCTTTCAGGGTATAACACCCTGACCACCCAGGTCAATCAGTAGGTGGTAGCACATGTGCCTCAGAACGGGAATGCGGAGGCAACAAGGTTTAGAGACTTTCTGAGGATGAACCCTCCTAAGTTCCTTAGATCGAAGGTGGACGAGGATCCACATGAATTCATTGAGGAGATTTTGAAGATCACCCATATTATAGGGGGGACAGGGGAGGAGTGTGTTGATTTGGCCTCATATCAGTTGAAGGGGATCACACACATTGGTTTCAAACAGTGGAAGGATAGTAGGGCGGTTGGAGCAAGCCTTGTCAGTTGGGATGAGTTTCATGCCACTTTTCTTGATTGGCTCTTCCCTCGGGAGATGAGGGAGCTGAAAGTGATCGAGTTTATAAATCTTAAGCAAGGAAAGATGATGGTTCAGGAGTATTCTTTGGAGTTCACACGTTTGTCCAGGTATGCACCTGAGTTGGTGGCGGATCAGAGGGCCCATGTGAGCAGGTTCATACACGGGATAGCAGACTCCTTGGTCAGGGATTGTCGGATCGTGATACTTCTCTAGGATATTGAATTTGCTCAGATAGTCCTGTAAGCCCAGTAGATGGAGGCAGTACAGCTGAGTGAGCGGGAGAGGGAGGTCAAGAGGGCCAAGATTGATAGCATCAGATTCTCCCAATCGAGGCCTAGTGGGCACCGTCAGCAATCCCACTAGAGATATTTAGCCCCAACACCATTATCAGCTAGTGTCCCTTCCCGACCCATATGTTATAAGAGGTGTAGAGCATCAGGCTCAAGGGGCCAGGGGAGCATTTCAGGAGATTGCACTTTTCTAGCCTATGTGAAGTGTGGCAAGAACCCCTAGGGAGGTGTTTAGTTGGTTTAGGGGGTTGTTTCAGGTGTGTCAAACCCAGACACAGGCTCAGAGATTTCCCTTCAGCTAGATCAGGCAATGGTGGAGTCCGTACCCCAGCCGCAAGTTCAACAGCTCCAGTAGCACATCTCTTCTAGCAGGGTGCTTCTACTAGCACAGGTGGCGGGCATCTCCAAAACAGATTTTATGCCCTAGCATCCCGCTAGGAGCAGGAGGTCTCCTCGAACGTAGTCACTGGTATTTTATGAGTTTTTCACCTTGATGTATATGCTTTGTTAGATCCATCGGCTACTTTATCTTTTGTGATGCCCTATGTTGCTAGTAGCTTCGGAGTTAGTCCTAAAATCCTATCAGAACCCTTCTCGATATCTACTCTAGTGGTGATTCAGTTGTAGCTAGACGGATGTATAAAAATTGCCCGGTCATAGTCCTTCAAAAAGTCACCTCAGTAGATTTAGTAGAGTTAGCCATGACCAGTTTTGATGTTATTCTTGGAATGGATTGATTTTTTTCATGATATGCCTTAGTTAATTGTAGAACCCAGGAAGTAGAGTTCAAATTTCCGTGTGAACTAGTCTTAGAGTTGAAGGGTAGTTCAGTTATTCCTGTAGGTCATTTCATTTCCTACCTTAAGGCCAGAAAGATGATCTCTAAGGGTTGCGTGTACCATCTAGCTAGGGTTAAGTATGCTACGTCTGAGAACTCGACTATCCAGTCATTCCTAGTAGTATGTGAGTATCCAGAAGTGTTCCTAGATGATTTACCGGGAATTCCTCCCGAGCGGAAGATCGATTTTGATATAGACCTCCTTCCCGATATGCAGCCTATATCTATTCCTTCTTAAAGAATGGAAATGGCCCTAGCTGAGTTAAAGGAGTTGAAGGAGCAGTTGAAGGACCTTTTAGACAAGGGATTCATCAGATCGAGAAAATCCCCATAAGGTGCACCAGTTCTCTTTGTCCGAAAGAAAGTTGGTTCTCTTCATATGTAAATTGATTATCGGCAATTGAACAAGGTCACCATCAAGAACAGGTATCCTCTTCCTAAGATTGATGATTTGTTTGACCAGCTTCAGGGTTCCAAGTGCTTTTCGAAGATAGATCTCAGATCCAGATACCATCAGCCCAGGGTTCGAGAGAGTG
>JACEIK010004532.1:103590-131834 GCA_018107945.1 Datura stramonium
GATTACAAAGTTGAGAAATAAAACCACATGCCAGAAGGATCTAAATCTACGCCAAATGAGGTGGTTAGAGATACTCAAGAATTATGATATGAGTATCCTTTACCATATGGGTAAGGATAATGTAGTAGAAAATGCACTTGGTAGGCTCTCTATGGAGAGTGTGTCCCATGTAGATGAGGGAAGGAAGGAGCAGGTGAAGGATGTGCATCTACTTGCACAGTTGGGAGTTTATTTAGTTAACTTGACCGATGGTGGTGTTATTGTTTAGAATGGATCAGAATCATCCTTGGTGACTGATGTAAAAGCTAGACATGACGAAGACCCTATTTTGGTAAAACTGAAGGAAGTTGTTCAAAATCAGAAGGTAGAGGACTTTTCCAAAATGGGAGATGGTGTGCTTTGATACCAGGGTCATTTATGTGTTCTAGATGTTGATGATTTGAGAAATCAAATGTTGCATGAGGCTCATGGTTCCATATATTCCATACATCCAGGTGCCACCAAGATGTACCGTGACCTATAGGAAGTCTATTGGTGGAATGGCATGAAGAAGGACAACAGAATTTATGGCTAAGTGTCCCAATTGTCAACAGGTGAAGGTTGAGCATAAAAGATCGGGAGGTGTGCTTCAAGATATCAATATTCCTTCTTGGAAATAGGAGGAGATCAATATGGACTTTATCACAGGGTTTCCTTGCACTCATTGATAGTAGGACTCCATTTAGGTGGTGGTGGATAGGTTGACCAAAGCATCTCATTTCCTACTAGTCAAAACTACCAATTCAATGGAGGATTATGATAAGTTGTACATTCGGGAGTTAGTTCGGTTGCATGGAGTTCCATTTTCCATCATAGAAGATAGAGGTACTCAGTTTACCTCTTAGTTTTGGAGATCGTTTCAAAAGGGACTTGATACTTAGGTTAAACTTAGCACAACATTTCGTCCACAAATCGATGGTCAAGCGGAGAGAACTATTTAGACTCTCGAGGACATGTTGAGAGAATGTGTGATTGACTTCAAGGGTTGTTGGGATGATCATTTGCCTCTCATTGAGTTTTCATATAACAACAATTATCATTCCACCATTCAGATGGCTTCGTTTGATGCTCTCTATGGGTGAAGATGTAGATCGCCTATTGGTTGGTTTGAAGTCGGTAAAGCTACAATGATAGGACTGGATTCAGTCCACGGGGCTATGGAGAAAGTTCAGCTTATAAGGGACAGGTTGAAGATAGCTCAAAGTAGACAAAAGTCCTATGCGGATGTGAGAAGGAGAGAACTTGAGTTTGAAGTTGATGATTTGGTGTTTCTGAAGGTGTCCTCCATGAAGGGAGTCATGAGGTTTGGAAAGAAAGGAAAACTCAGTCCCTGTTATGTTGGCCCATACCGGATTGTGCAACGGGTTGGCAAAGTAGGATATGAGTTGGAATTTTCCTCAGAATTAGCCTCAATCCATTCAGTTTCCATATATCTCTCTTAAAGAAGTGTTTGGGCGATCCAACTCTAGTTGTTCTGGTGGGCAGTGTTGGTGTGTAAGACAACCTTAGTTATGAAGAAGTTTGGGTTAAGATATTGGATCGGTATGTTCGTAAGCTAAGGAACAAAGAAGTATTTTTAATTAAGGTTTTATGGAGGAATCAACATGTTAAGGGAGCTACGTGGGAAGCCGAGGCAGATATAATGGCTAAATACCCACATCTATTCCCTACCGACTCAGTTTCAGCTTGAGGTATCAGTTCCTCCTTAATACTTTATTCAGTTTCATGTTTAGCTCATGCACCTCAGTCTCCTTCATGTAAAGGGATGTATGTGTGGTTCGGAAATTCAATTTAGTCATGTAGCTCAAATCGGAGTCAGTCATTCCGTCAGTCTTCAGCTTATATGATCAGTATTTGAATGTGATGATTGAATTTTTCTGCATTTCTGTATGTTTTTCAAACATTCGAGGATGAATGTTCCCAAGGGAGAGATATTGTAATACCCCGAAAGTGCCTAAGACTAGACCCGAGATTTGAAAGTGAAAGGTTGTTGAAATCTAAATATCCTTCTAAGAATGGATCATTAGTGGGACTAACGACCCGTTGCATATGTCCGTGATGAGGTGTTGCTGGACTAGAGCTGTAAGTAATGGGTCTAGGAACGACCCGTTGTTTGATGTAATGGGTCATTGGATGTGAGCAGTTGTGAGGTTGTTCAAGTTTAGGGAGGAAGTAACGGATCACGTAATGAGTCGTAGTTGGGAGCAACGAGTAAATGCCCATCGGAAGAAATTCCAAAAGAGGAGAATGGGAACAACGGATGGTTTCCACGAGTTGTTGGAGCTGGGCACGACTCGTGGAACCTATCGTGGTAGGAGGTTTTGGATCACGTATTCTGGGTGAAACAACGGGGGATGTAATGGACCGTCAGAGCCAGTAACGGTCCGTTGTGATGCCTATTGTCACTAGCAGTGCCTAATTTCCAGGATTTTCATTAAGGGCATTTTCCTCATTCCTAAGCCCTAGGTCCTAAACTACGTCATTTTAAGCTCTAAATAGTGAGTTTTAAGAAGGGTAAGTTCATTCTAAGTCATTCCTAATTCATGCATGCAAGTTTAGAGGTTTTGGAGAGGTGATCAAACCTAGTTCTTCAAGTTTTTCATCAATTCTTCATTGGGCAATCAAGGGAGTTGTAGAATCAGTTCTTCTCAGGTATGTAGGGTTATGAAATGGGTGAAATTGTTCACACCCATGCCCAACTCCACTCTAATTCATGAAATTCTATTGATAATTCTATGGAGTTTTATCCCAATTCTTATGAAATCCTTATGATCAATCTATGGGTTAATCCCTCTCATGTATAAATTCATGTTTCATGAATCATGGGTAGATTTTATAGCTATTCAGATTCTACAAACTATGCGCAATTATGCATATTTCATGAAATTTCAAGTTATGATTCCATTTTGAATTTTATGTTCATTAGCCCATTATGATTTATGACTTATGATATGATTTCTCTCAAATTCTCATCATTAATTTATAAATATCAAGTACAAATGAATTTTAAGCATGCATAAACTTCATAGTTTATGGATTTATGATTTTGGCCGACTCACGGGCCTTATTTCATGGCTAGTGAACGTATTTCAAGCATGCTTATGATTATCATGATTTTAAACTAGCCTATGAATCTCATGTATATTATCCGATCACCACTATATATGTTTGGGAGTAGTATTTAACACCGAGTAGACCCGGGGTCTAAGTACACCCCGAGTCTCAAAATTACGCGCCAACGTAGCCACGATGGGACCTCCATGATGCTGTCCCTTTTTCCCAAATGGGCCTTTTTTGTGATATCACACCTCTTTTCATAGTTCTACCCTTGGCAAGGTACGAACACCTCCTGACTAGGGGTTTACAGGTCGGGCTCCATGTGTGCTCATATGAGGTATGTCGGTTATAAGAATCTCCCACTATTCCTCATGAGTTATGTATGGTTATGACTATATACTTTGGCTCAAGTCATATTTAATAAAGATTTTCTCTTATGATTATGATTATGAATGATTTACAAATGTTTTGAAAACCTTGAGTCTTATGTTTGCATTACGATATTTACATTATGATCATGTTGTCCTACTTTTATGAACTCTTATGTATTTTAAACTGTCCATTTTTACTTACCTTGCATACTCGGTACATTTCAAGTACTGACCACATACTTTATATTATATCATTTTATGATACAGGCTCCGATCTTCAGGCTCAATCCCCCTAGTCAGACTCCTGGAGTTAGCTATTCTCAGTATCTGTTGGTGAGTCCTCATCTTGTAAGGGCCCTATTTTATCAGTTGTATTACGTCTTTCAGTTGCAAACATAGAGAGTTAGTTGGGGTCTTGTCTCATCAACTCATCAGACGTAGAGGCTTTTTAGACATAGATTGTATTCAGCTTCAGACTCATGTTGTATGTTCAAATTTTATGTTATGTTTAGAATTCCGCTATGTTTATCATGTTGGTCTTCCGCTTTTATTGATTGAGTTAGATATGTGTTCATGCCATGGGTCGACTTGGAGTCTCTCGGGGCTCCTTGTTCCTTGTCTCAATCCGGGCTTACGTTTGGGTCGTTACACTATCACGGAGATTTGCCTCCGTGACACGCTGGATATCACAGAGATTTGCCTCCCTAACACTCTACTGTCACGGATGCTCACTGTTTGCAGTCCCTGCTCATATAAATTAATTCTTTGCTCCGTGGCACATTTTTGAAAGCCCAAATGCTTCTTCATGGCACGGAGTTGACTCCAAATGCCCTTTTCATCTTGTCTCACCATCCATAATTCGTCCCTTAGAATTTATGATTCAAGATTAGGACCATTATCATCACATTGAGTTCCATTCATTGGAAATTTCAACCTACAAAGAGAGCTAATCATATTTGGATGGACCACAAATTATATAAAATACATGAAATTATTCTTAAATTAAGATACAAACAAACATGGGTAAAAATATAACTTGGGCATGTACATATGCCCAAGATCAGCACTACATAGGCAGTAGCTCGACATGTTGCACTCATCTCAGTTCATCCATCCCACATTTCATTAGATCAACAATTTAACATTTCACATACTCCATAAATCCATCAACAACTATAATAAAACAACAATCACATTAGCTATTAAAAGCTACAATTCCTCAGTTATTCATAGCGAAAACTACTCAATAACTACACATGGTGACAAAGTCACACTTAGCACTAAAACTATATTCATTTTTATCATCTCACATCAAATCCACGATACTTTGCACATTTTCGTAGCACATTTCACATCCACCTCATGAACATAAATGAAATCACAAATAATACGCAAAGAACATAACCAAGGGGAACATGATGGGAACACGCCTCCACCAACTTCCCTTATCTCTCAACCACACAAAACATGTGCACACATGCTAGAGGGTCATATTTGTGCCCATCCAGTAATGACCTGCAGGGGACTCTAGAAATCCATATACTGTGCTGGCATGGAACCCGCTCCCATTCATAAGCTCGTCGGGATGCTCCCCTCGGACACGAGCCACTCAAATAATGTTATTCGCTCACGCGGATACTCCCCTCGGGCTCGATCCTCTCATTTTATGATGTTAAATCTTTTCATTCATCATTCTCATAAAAGACATATCAAGTGCATTGTTTCATCAGACAGAAAACTACAATCTACTTTTTAAATAGGCTATTATCAAATAACAATTCTCTCATTAATGGAGTGTGATCACTTTACTAAATATTCATCACAGGTAATTGCATTATCATATATACAATCTATTAAACAAGTCATCACAGTTCAATATCATATCATAGTCGCATTCTTGAGATAAATTATCAACAATAGACTCACATATCACATAAACATCTGAAGACTAATCGTATATCCACATTACGCACTATTCATGCCATTATATAGGTCTATCCCTGTAAACCGTAACTTACCTCGATTACTCAAAATTATGTTCTTCGCTACTCTACAGGAGCTTTGTCCTTCTTCATCTACACATATATAATCATTGGTTAATCACTCCTCAAGATAGGGCCTAATTCTATCAAACCCTTCTCTTTTCAGGGAAATTTAACAGAAAACCCTTCCCTTCCACCTTGTTCTAGGCCCCTCCCTTTTCTAACCCATCAACATTAACAAGAGGGACCCTAGGAAGTAAACATTACTCAAATTTTTAACAATCAACCCTCCCATTACTTCCCCTCAATCTCAGCCATAGTTACATCAACTTAGGATTTTCTCTATATAACTTCCACATTAAAGGTCCACAATAAATCTAGGATCAACACTAATCAAAGTAGGGGTAGGAGAATTGAGATTCTTACCTTCGTAAAATATTTCACTGCTCTAGAGAAATTTTTTGCCCCTTAGCCCTTCTGATCGAGTTTTTGAGAATAATGGGGTAAAACCCCGTAAATTCCCACTTAAAACTCACTTTCTAACTCCCGCTGTCCGCTGCAACGGTCACACTTCCGCTATAGCGGACCCGCTACAGTGGCCATAGGATCACTACGGCAGTTCCAGCGGTTACTCCCTCATTTTGCAACGGTGGGACTCCGACTGCTACCACATGTTGGAGTTAAGTGTTGGATGTGAATTGAAAAATGGAGAGAAATAAATTGGAGGGAAGAGAAAGTTGCAAAGTTTCTTTTCCAATGGTAGCCATTCTGAACAGACTCCATCTGAACAGGTGTCTTCACAACCCTTCACTTCAGATCTTTGTCTATAAATAAAGGCCTTTTGCCTTCATTTTTGAAGTACTTTTTTCGAGACTTTTGCTAGAAAATTTAAAGATCATTCTGCATATTTTGAAAAACTAAAATTCGAGTCTAGTGTGTGATTCGTTGCCGTTCTTCGAGTTCGACAAAGTTATTGGTGTTTGAGGTACTGCTCCACCATTAACAGGTTAATCCATTTTATCTGGGAGGAAGTAATCAAAAACCTCGAATGCAGTGAGGATTAATTCCATAAGGACACACGATCAGATTACGTAGTTTCGGATATTATTTTCCTTTGCTTTGCTTGATTTGAACACGAGGCCAACAACATTCTTAAGGAATTTAATTTATTTCTTTTACGTGTTCATCTATTTTCTAATTTGGATACTAAAACCTTTCCTAGTTTTCTACTCCATTGTTGGAGATTAAAATATTGATTTTCTCTCCTAGTTGAGATTAAAATATTTGGATTTTCTACTCATTGATTCTTTGGTTTGAAGATTTTAAAACTTTTCCAAGAAAATCGATTGTTGATAATTCGGTTTGAAGATATAAAACCACCAATTACTCAGTTTAGTTACGTAAAGTTTCGGTTTGAAAAAATAGAATCTTTATTGATTGCTAACTTTTGTTGTTAATGTTCAACAGATATGAGAACAACTAACCCATTACTTTCTCTACAAGCAATGGAATCTCCTCCAAGCGTGTTGTGCAAGCAGAGCTCAAATGAGAGAGAAAAGCGAAAAGTTTTCTAGTATTGACTTCATGGCATGAAGATGTTCTTCTATTTGGCCACATTGTGTCTTTAGAAGTTCATTAAGGAGGATAAATCGATTCTGCCGAATCAACTCCCAAAAATGAGCAGTTCTTGGTGATTGAGGCCTGGAAGCACTCAGGTTTTTTGCAGAAGTATATCCTGAGCATATTGGAGGATGATGTATAACGTATATAGCAATATGGAGACTTCTAAGAACTGCGGGATGCGGTATAGGAGAAGTACAAAAACGGAAGATGTCGGTTTTAAAGAACTTTGTTGCAGCCAAGTTTTGGACTACAAAATGATAGGCAGCCAAGCCTTTTATCACACAAGTCCAAGAGTTGCCAAGTGATAATTCCACGATCTCCTTGTTTGAGTATAATTCATACTAATGCTTTGTCAAAAGTATTAATTATGGTGCTAATAATGAGTTGTTCATGGAAGGTTTGGTCATCAATGAAACTTTTCAAGTTGCATCCATGATTGAAAAGCTACCTCCTTCATGGAGGGACTTTAAGAATTATTTGGAAGCCTGGCCTTGAGGAGGTGAAGCTTGAAGATCTCTTGGATTCGATTGAGGATCGAAGAGATAACAAAAATCTGAGAGGAAGGTGAGGGAAACTTCGAGCAATTATGGAAATATTGTTGAGACCATTCCATCTAATTCCAAAAAGAGGAAGAAGCCTTCACGGACTAAAAATTTTCCTAGCAAGAAGAAATTCAAAGGAAATTTGCCACAAGCGTGGGCCAGTTGGACACAAATCTAGCGAGATAATGTGCTCCAAAGAAAAGAAAGCAAAAGGGATAAGCTAACATAGTTGATAAAACCATGGAGATTGATGACTTGTGCGCTATGGTGTCTGAATGCACCTAGTGGGAATCCCCATAGATTGGTGGCTTGACTGCGGATCCACTCGACATGTTTGTCTTTGTCGAGGAAGCATTTACTTCCTATGTCCCATTTGGACCATGAGACCATGTATATAGGAAACTCTTCATGACCAAGATTGAAGTCTATGGAAAAATATTTCTAAAAATAACATCAAACTAGGTGGTGACTCTCAATAATGTGTCATGTTCGAGGAAATGAGGAAGAACCCTAGTTTAGCGGAGTCTTCTCATCAAGAATGGATTTAAGTGTGTTCTTGTTTCAAATAGTACTGTAATAAGTAAGAATGATGTGTGGAGGAAAAGGTTACCTAACTGACGGCCTTTTCAAATTGAATATAATTTTTTGTTGAATGCGATAAAATTCTTGTTTTCTTCTTACTTGATTGAGTCAAATGATTTATGGCATTTCCATTTGAGACATGTCAATTATAAAACCTTTTGAAAAATGGTCAATTTAGAATTATTGCCAAAGTTTGAATGCAATCGATCAAAATGTCAAATGTTGTGTTGAATCTAAGTATGTTAAAAATCCTTATAAGTTAGTTTAAAGAATTCAAGTCCCTTAGACTTAATTCACACGGACATTGTGATGTGAAGTCAATTCCATCTCATGGTAGAAAGAAGTATTTCATAATGTTTATTGGCAGTAGTACGCGATTGTTATGTTTACTTACTTAAAAGTAAAGACGAAGCACTTGAAGCTTCAGGCAATATAAAAGTGAAGTTGAAACACAACTTAACAAAAGATCAAAATGTTAAGGAGTGATAGGGACAGCGAATATGAATCTCCTTTTGAAGAAATATATTTGAAATATGACATTATTCATCAAATAGCGCCCTTATTCGCCACAATCTAATGGGATTGCGAAAAATAGAACATTAAGAGATGATGAATGCTTTGTTGATAAGCTCTGGTTTACCCCAAAACTTGTGAAATTATCCTTACGGCTAGCGAGAATACTCAATCGAATGACTCATAGAAAAACCACGATCCATTCCATACGAAAAATGGAAAGGAAGAGAAAGCCTAAACTTGAATACATGAAAAGTATGGGGATGTTTGGCTAGGTACAAGTTCCTAAACCAAAAGGGTTAAAGATAGGACCTAAAACCATTGATTGTGTTTTTCATAGGATATGCTACAAATAGTAAAAAGCATATAGTTTCTAGTTCATAAATCGAGAAAATCATGAAATTTATGTTAATCTGATAATGGAATCGAACAATGTTGAATTCTTTGAAAATATATGTCCGTGTCATGGTGTGAGTCATCCAGCGAAGGATCTAAATGACCTTGGGAAGAGATAAAAGAAAAGTGTTCCCTAATGAGGAGAATCAAGACGTGGCGTCAAAGGACTTCTACTTCCTTTGGACCCAGATTTTCTAACATTTTGTTGAAAATGAGCCTCAAACTTTTCAAGGCTATGACTTCTTCGAAGGATCAATATTGGAAAGAAGCGGTCAAATGGTAAGTGAATTCATAATGAATAACTGTCACGCCCCGCCTTGGGGTATGGGCGGCACACAGTGCCCTAGTAGGACTGGTGCTAGCGCTGGTGAGGCCTAAGCATGTCGGTGCTGGCTGGCTCTATCTCAGTTACGAAAACAACGGGCTATATAGCATCTGTAAATACGGCCTACGCGTGAAACGGGCCTATAACCTTTTTGTATAAAACTTCGGCTAACTAGAATCCTATATCTCATAGGGGAACCTGTGCGGTGACAAGGCCACCATCATATTTGTCTAGTTATCAGCAACTCAACAAAAAGAATACTTATAACTATGTGACCGGCAAGGTCACCACTACCCATCGAGACTATTATTGCGGCCAACCTGATCGAAATACTAAACAACTAAACAAACGCACGGCCTCACAATGCACAACTAGCCACGGGGAGATGTATATATACAATGCTGTAAGCCTCTATGAAGTGCGATAAAATGGTCGGGACGGTCTGACCTACCCATGCGAACAACCAAGAAAATGAACTACACCTCGAATATCCAAGCTCAGGATGACGGGTGATGACTCCTCATTGTTGGAATCACAGGGATCGCCTCCTCGTCTATTAATACCTGCAAGTAAGTAATACAGCGCCCAATGGGCGTCGATTCTGCCCCAGTACCGAGTATGCAAAGCAATGACTTTTATCTGAATAGTAACAACATACTGTAACTCTGAATAGCGAAATAGCTGAATCTGTAAGCTGATGTAAAATTTGAATCGGAACTTTTACGCTGCTACATGTGATAGAAGCGGAGCGTACACATCGTCGTGGTGGTACGCACCATCTATTAACTAATATATAACACATAAATACATATATATATAGCAAGCAAGAACAAATACCAACCCCCATAAGTCGGATGGTGCCAACCAATCAAACAATCTATATACCCCTACCGGGGTCAAAACCATCAAAATAAGTCCTCCCTCATCTACCCCAACTCGAGCACCTCTGCGGCCAGGTCTCAGGCTCGGGCTATGGCCTCAGATATAAATAGCGCCAATAAGTCAGGAGGACTCTCTGACTGGGGTATGCTTGTAGCGCTGTCTGAAATCTGTTCCACAGGCGCATGCGCACACGGGGGTAAGCGTAACGTAATGTTGATCGGCTGATATGGGGGCTTCATCCCATCTTCGTCCTACTAGGGACGGCATGCCCTCCTTGGAGTGAGCGTGAAGCCACCCGCTCGGTGGGCGACACGAGTTACCAACCCAAGGGCGGCGAGGACGCTCAAAGGGTGCCCTCACTTTGACACAATCAATATCAACAATCAATAAACACATATATAGCAGAAGCATGTTTAAGCTGAAAAATACTATACGGAATTACGATTTCTTATTCGAACTCTTTCTATGTTATGCGGATTCTCATCTTGATTTATGCGGAATGGGATCTTTATGCAGGTACATGGCTGTCCCCATAGCCAAGATGCTATACGGCTTTTGTGTGGCTATCTTTTGTGGCCAAGATATCATCTGACCGTATGCTGGCTATGCGTAGCCAAGTTACTATCTATCTTCTTTGATTTACTTTACTAATTTTTATTCGAATATATGTCATATTATTCTAAAAACATGCTTGCTAAACACATATTTGGGCTATGCGAGTACGAAATGATAACTCGCCATTTGGCGCCACTTTACTTTCGGATTTGAACACGATATAACAACGCAAAAGCAGGTTTATTGAACTTGCACAACTCAATATTCAACTCCGGGAATTCTATTACGGAGTTTGCGTGATATTTTAGGCTAAAGTTACTAACTATAGAAAGCGCTTTACATACCTTTACTTGGCGGGTTATCAGGCTAACGGATGAAGCTCGGTCGTACTCTAGCTATTTCTCCCAAGCTTTGCATTTACATATATGTCAATTAGAACTAAATACACCAATATTATAAAAGAAAATGTCACTTCGATATATTTATAGCCCAAACTTTGGCTTATTGAAAGACGTTCAAAAACATGCTATTTCTCGAAAGTCGGAAGGAGAAATATTCACTTTAAGAGCTAGGAGCACATTGACACTAATTTGGAGCAATTCCACTTACCTTAGCCGTGCTGCGATGATTTGTCAAGCGAATTTATGAAACTGAATCGTGGGAATGCTCCCTGCTGCTAAATACCTCGATTATCACGAGTTAATTTGAATTTGGACGTTTGATGGCGTAATCGGGCAAGAAAATTATAAATACTTTACGTCTCCTCTTTGTTCTCTACAACCAACTTTATGGAAATTATAAGGTTTTAATCAAATAAACCGAAGTGGAGGCTTTATACTTGAGCTTGGACAAGGCCAACGTGTCCACGGAGCCAACGCGGAGGCTCCCCTCGTGACTTCGTTGCCCATCGCGGAGGGGCTTTGCCCTGGAAGGCTCCTTCGCGATGGTTCGACGGGTTTCTTGTCCGGTCTCTTCGGGCCTTTTTCTAGCATGTATGGCTTTCAAATACTCTTACCTAACATGCGCATAGGCCATCTATGTGTTAGGAATTTTACGGGGTGTAACATAACCATACATGAGAGTGGTTGACCTTCCTCCGGGGAACAAACCATTGCGTTGTAAATGGATTTTCAAAGAAAAGTTAAAGATGATGGCACTAATTGACAAATACAAAGCAAGACTTGTAGTCAAAGGGTTTGTTAAAGAAGGTCTTGATTACTTTGATATGTACTCTCAGTCAACGAACTACATCCATTCGGGTGTTAATAGCATTAGCCGCCATATACGATCATGAAATCCATCAAATGGATGTAAAAAGCTTGACCTTTTTAAATGGAGATTTAGAGGAAGAAATTTACATGGAACAACACAGGAAGGGTTTATAGTTCCCCGAAATGAGAAAAGAAAGGTGCGCCGACTTGTAAAGTCTTGCCAGGACTAAAACAAGCACCCAAACAATGGTATGCCAAATTTGACTGAACCATGTTGTCAAAATGGTTTCAAGATTAATGAGTGTGATAAATGTATTTACATTAAGAACACTCAAAATCAAATCATCATTGTTTTCCTATATGTGGATGACATGCTTATAATAGGTAACGACATCGCTAACATAAATGCTAACAAGTGTATGCTTGCTACTAAGTTTGGATGAAAGATCTAGAATTACGTGACATGATATTGGGAATTAAGATCCACAAAACTCCTGAAGGTCTAGCATTGTCTCAATCTCATTATATCCAAACAATACTTGAAAAATTTAAGTATTTGGATTGAAAAGTTACCAAAAGACACCAATTGATGTAAATCTTGCTCTTCCAAATAACAAGGTGAAAACGAGTTTCAATTGGACTATGCAAGAAAATTGGGAATTACGTGTACATCGTGAGGCTCATGCACGATCAAATATAGCTTGTGCGATAAGTAAACTTAGTCGATACATAAGTAATCCCAATCATAGTCATTGTATGGCTATGAAACAGTTTTAAAGAATTGGCCCAAACATACTCAAAACTTTGATTTGCATTACAACAAGTATCCGGCGGTTTTTGAAGGATATTGTGATGCAAATTGAGTCACAGTCCGTGAAATAAAATCCCACAAGTGGATATGTGTTTACCATTGGTGGAGGAGAAATATCTTGGAAATCATCCAAACAAACATGTATTGCTCACTCTACAATGGAGTATGAATACATAGCTTTAGACAAGGCTAGTGAAGAATTTGAATGGCTCAGAGATTTTCTAGAAGACATTCCATTCTAGCCCAAACCCGTTGGGATCAATATGTATACATAACGATAGCCAAGCGGCAATCGGAAAGGATGGTAATGTAATGTATAACAGAAAGTCTCATCACATACGACGGAGACATAACCTTTGTCTGAACAACTACTCTCTAGTGAACTTATCACAATTGACTATGTAAAAGTCGAGATAGTAATGTCGGATCCACTTACAAAAGGCCTAACTAGAGAGCGGTTGAAAGATCATCGAAGGGAATGGGACTATGGCGAGGATAAGCCATCGTGGCGGTAACTCTACCTAAAAAGTGGAGATCCCAGGAATCCGGTTCAGGGAGAATCCAACAAGAGTCGGTGATGGCGGGTTCCAACATTGTCAAAATAACTTTTGGTCTATTCTCAATTTGATAACCTGAAAGTAATTACATTAACAAGGATAAACATTAAAAGGCTTTTTAATGATTTCTAAATTTGGCATGGGGTATGCTAAATGGTGTATCTACGGGATAACACATTTAGGAATTACCTATATAAGTGTGAAGTGTAAGCCGCTTCAAGGAGAATTCTATTAGGGCAATTCTCTACGCACTTACAAAACCAAGTTGTGTTCATTTTGAAACGAATAAAACAATGAGAACCTTAGATGGTTAAGGATTAATTGTGTAACTTATGTTGTCTAGGTATATATTAAAGATCGAAGGTTCAACGATATCAAATGGAAATGGCCAGGAGTATATCCAGATATATGTTCTCTGAAAGTTCAAGTGAAACCCACTTATCCGAGATATAATTAATTCTTTCTTCACAAGATCTACCCAGTTTTTCATGCATATATATTTTATGTAGCCATTCCCCATTTATGTGGGGGATTCTTGGAGTTAAGTGTTAGTGTGAATTGGAAAATAGAAATAAATTGGAGGAAGAGAAAGTTGAAAAGTTTCTTTCCGGTGGTAGCCATTCGAAAGACACTATACGAACGAGGTGTCTTCACCCCTTCACTTGAGATCCTTTATTTATAAATAAAGGTCTTGTGCCTTCATTTTTGAAGTACTATTTTGAAGCTTTTGTTAGCAAATTTGAATATCATCCTGCATATTTTGAAAAATCAAGTCGAGTCTAGTTTGTGATTTGTTTCCGTTCTTTGAGTTCGACGAAGTTATTGGTGTTTGGGGTATTGTTACACCATTAACAGGTTAATCCATTTTATCCTGGGAGGAATTAATCTACAAATCTCGAGTACAATAAAGTTAAATTCTGAAGGACACGCGGTGAATTACGTGGACTCGGATATTATTCTTTGCTTTAGTGCGAGATTTAAACACGGGTCAACAACACCACGGTCTTCTTTGCGTAAAATCCCCCTTCTTGCAATGGTCTCGGTTAGTATCAAAATCTAACGGTTCTATCATAGTTTGTTTCACAAACTCCCTATCTCATTCTTGAGTAGGTTTTGGTGTTCTATGCCCTTAACCATCCCTTAACGACATGCGAATTCGTTACAATATTTTATATAAAATTATGTAAATTGTAAAAAAAATTCTTTGTTCATTTTCGATTATTTACTTCTTCTTTTTTTTTTTGAGATTTATGTTTCTTTATTTATAAGATAGTACTTGGAAATATTAAAATAACGGTATATTATGATGTCAAGAGAATAAGAAAACGAAATTTGTAAGCTAAAATGACATTCTCTAGAGTGACTTTAGGATAGAGAGAAAGGAAAAGAAAAATAGGATGAAAAAATTAATAAAGTAATAAAAAATAAATATTGTAAGTAAAGTATAGAGACGAAATCGACAATATAATTTGTTTAAATGATTATAAAAAATAAAAGAAAAAACAAGAACAATGAAAAGATAAAATATCAAAAAGGAAATGAAATAATATTTCTCTCTTTTTAATCTGACACCAGTTCATCATTTTGTTTTGCTTTATTCTTTTATATTAATAGAAGAAAAATTATTAATGAAGCAAGAAAAAATCAAGTTCTTAAATACATATCGAACTATATTACTTAAGAGAATCACGTATTAACCTCATAATATATGAGATTTTTTCCTAATAATTTTTTTCAATTTTTAAAGTGTGTGTGTGTATGTGTGTACGTATTGTGTGTGTGTATAAAGGAAGGTTTTGGATGTGATGATGTGGCATGTTTCACAAATACCATTCTCATTATCTTTTTCTTATTTTTTTGAGCATTTTTGGTTTATTTTATATTTATTAAGTTTTAATTATCTTTATAACAACATTAAATGACTGATAATTAATACTCCACTATTTTTCCTTTTAAAAAGTCCTCACTAATAACATTTACTAGCTCAATACACTATACTTTTTCTTGTCTTAAAGTCTCACTAATGACATTTATCATCCCACTACACTCTTTGATTTTATCTCTCTCTATATATGAAAAATATATATTTTCTCGTAATATGTTAAAAATGACAAAGTAAAGTGAAAGTCTATTTTTAATATATGAACAGAATCAAAGTAAATATAGGAAATATATATTTTCTTTTTTTAAAATTTTTATTTATCTTAATTTTAAAAATTTTAAAAATATCTATATAATTACTCAATTAAAGAGGAAGACAATTACTCACTACAGTGAAAAATGAAAAGTCATAACTCTCCAAAAGCGTTTTCCCAACTTCCTCTTATTTATTGTATTGTATTTATGAATCCATAAGTGTTGTTAAAAGTTAGTTTTTATTCTATATATATAAACGGAGAGAGAGTGAATTGACTGACTTCTTCCTTCCCAAGAAATGTAAAAGCTTATATTTTTAATCAATATATATTGTTAAGCACAAAATTTTAAGAAAGTGATACAAAAGTGTTGGGTGAAATCTCCATCATTGAGATAGTGGTGGAAGTGATGAAATGTGAAGGCGGCGGGACTTCTTGAGTAGAAGTAGCCAGAGAAGATTGAAACAATCTTTAAGATGACCTTTGACTTATGTTCTAACAAACTACTCTTTTTAACATTTATTTTTAATCCCTTTAATAGATCTATGTCACGATAATATGATATTCATATCATAATTTTTATAAGCAATTATATAGAGGAAGTTTAAAGTAATTTTATCGCTTATTAGATGCTCAAGGAACTAAAGTGAAATAACGAACCTAGCTACCATCTCTTGCTTTCTTTGTTTTTTGCAAAATCTTAGTGTAAATATTAAAGAAAAGTAATAGAGTAGATGTTGAAGTCGGTAATGATTTAGTAATATAGATTTGATATCATATTTTCACGTCTAAAGGATATTTGATAATGTGGCATAGTTCTTTTTGGTCAATAATTTATTTTTTATTTGGTTCTTTACACTACTTTTGTTATTTCATTCAATTCACTCTTGTCATAGCCCAAATGGGTGTGATTGACACCTATACTAATCCCCGGTGGCGAACCATGATTTCAACAACTACCCTGTCATGATCACATAAGAAGAAATAACAATGTGATAAAAGTAAATGATTGCAATATCTTAAATTGTATTTAACCAAACTAAACTCAAAAACGGCATGTCGCGATGACCTCAGGATCATGAATGGTACTAAGGAATAAAATCCCAAAGCAAGCCTTAAAATTCTATAAAATATGGAGAGTTTCCCTGTTTTTGATCTATCCATAAATTTTCTTGTGTCTCGGAATCAATAGGCAACAACCAATAATACTAAACAAGTCGTTACCATTCTCAATCAACCCATTCTAAACATCACATTTCTAACTATCTCTAAAATATGGGAAGAATAGTACTAATCACAAGTATATAATAGTGAAAGAATACTCATGGAACTAACAAACGACTATGGAGAAACTCTAAGAATTCAAAGGAAGAGACTATAAAAATTAAGTAAGTATTTGCCTGTTGTGAACAAATGTGAGGCTCACTAGAAATTTACTAACTTAAATGCTTTAGTTAATAGAATACTCGCCAATGTCACTGCCGGTCTCTGAAAAAATAGCGGAGGGTGAATCGCTACCTCGGTGAGTAATAATACTTAATCACAATCCCCTTTAATGGGAAAAATCATAAATATTAACAATGAAATGACAAATATCACTAACTAAGTGCCTCTTTCGAAATGGTAAACCAAAAATCCAGTTTTGTCAATGTCTTTCCAGTAGAAATCAATAAACAATTCGATGATGATCTCAATAAACCTTTGTCATATCAAATTTTGTATTTTGAGAGGTTTCCAAGAATGAATCATGTAATCGGTGGCTCCCTTTTTACCTTGAGAGATAGCCAATAACTATATGCTAGTTTGCCTTCCTAGCTAGGGATGTGTGTTGTCTGTGAAATACAAGGTGCACCGGGTCTAACGAAACCCCTGGGTCAGCTCTGAGATCCATCAAGGTCTACTCTCCATTTATCTTTTATTAAATAGTAAGTACTCTTTGAAAGCATTTTCACAACAATTAGCAGGATACTTAAGTTCTTATAAAATCATGTACTTTCTTTTCGGTAAGGATAATCATCTCAAATAACGAGTTAAAACATATTTAGAAATTGTGAGAACATCTAAAATAATGGTAAACATATCAAATAAATATTTCAATACCATATCAAGTAAAAGACTTGTCTCACATGCAATTTCAAAGCATTCGATAACACACTACTTGGAAAATCATTATAAATCATGCAGATAATAAAAATATAAATTGTGGTAAGGTCACTACTCACTGTACTCGTGTCAAACTATAGCTCGTCGCCTCGAACAATAGTATGATTTCCTTGATCAATCTACAATCATTTCGTATTAATCTCGTGTTAGTTTTCGTTTAGCTAATTAATAACTAATTGAAAATATCTAACCCTTGGTGTTTCATGTTTAACCATCGATGTCGAATTATATTCACCCATGCCATGAGTAATTTAATTTACATGCAAAATCTACTAATTTCGGCTAAATCATGTAGTTTATTCATCAATTCATACCCAAATTTCTCTAAATTTATGCTTAAAGCAAACTAAAATAACTTTCCTATCCATTTTATTTTTCTTTAGTGTATGCCAAAATATAAGAGTTTACCCTCCAATATTCTAATGTACTCACTCAATTCATGAGAATTTAATAGATTTCTCCATTTTCCCAACCATGATTTTTAAACTCTCAACCCCAAATTCGATAGTCATGGGTTATATGAATTAAATCTATAAATTAAGTTGAGAAATTTATCTTTTTCTTCTCCTTTTCTCTAGAACTATTTATCCAAGTCTTGAATTACCTCCTCTTCATGCTCATTTTCTGGAAAATTAGTACTTACTCTCTCACATTTTTCCTCGCCCGGCTTCTTTCGGCGAAGCCCTTGTTTTTCTTTTGTTTTTTTATTTTAGTGAAAACTCTTTCGGCCCTCGCGAATCTCTTTTGATTTTCTTTTCTATGTAATTGGGCCTTGTCTCACGGTGCCTTTCCTTTTTTATTGAACTAAAAACTTTTTTTTAAATGGGTATTACATTCTTCCCTTCTTATGAAATTTGGTCTCGAATTTAACACAAGTACATACACATGCAGCACGGAACAAGTGGCGGTACTTGACTTGCATATCATTTCTGAATCCCAAGTAGCTTCTTCAACTATATGGTTCTCCATAAGACTTTCACAGATAAAATTTCTTTTGGCCTTAACTACCATACTTGCTGTCCACAATATTGCTTGGCTCCTCTTCATATGTCAAATTCTCATCAAGATACCATAGTCTACCTTCTCCCGAGCATGCGAGAGGAGTATGATATGTGTTTTCTCGACATAGAGACGTGGAACACTTGATGGATAAAAGACATCTCATAAGAAAGTGTCAAACAATATGCTATTTCTCCTACCCGGTCAAGTATCTCATATGGTCCTATAAACCTTGGGCTCAATTTACCTCTCCTCGGCTTGTATCACACCTTTCCTTAGGGGGAGACTCGTAGGAAAACTTTATCTGACTATGAATGCTAAATCTCTCCTTCTCTTATCAGTATAAGACTTTTGTGTCTACTTTGGCTGTGAGCAACCTGCGCCTAGTGCTTGGACCTTGTCAATAGCTTCTTGCACCAAGTCTGGTCCCAACACATTTGCCTCTCCAACTTCAAATCATCAGATGGGAGGAAACGACATTTCCTACCATACGAGGCTTCATATGGGGCCATGTTGGATACTTGATTGTAAATGTTATTTGTAGGCAAATTCATGGGGTAGATAAGAATCCCAACTACCTCCAAAATCAAGAATACAAGCTTTCAACATATCCTCCAAAATTTGTATAGTACGTTTCGGCCCTTGATCACGTTTTGCGGATGAAATGTGGTACTAGATCTACTCGTGTACCCGTGCTTCTTGGAAGGATTTCCAAAAGTGTGAAGTGGTGTGATCCTCTATCGAGAGATAATGGATGCGGAACTCCAGTGGAGTCGAACAATTTTATTTATAAATATTTATGCATATCTCACTCCACCATGTGTAGTCTTTACCAAGAGAAAGTGTATGTGATTTTGTTAATCGGTCTCTGATTACCCATACGGAGTCGTAACCTCTAAGGGTTCATAGTATACCAATGTTCATAATATACCAATCACAAACATAGTAACTCTTTTCCCATTTCCACTGCGAAATTTTGATCTGTTTGTAGTAGTTCTCAGGATCGTGATGCTCAACTTTAACCTATTGACAAGCCCAAACAACTAGAAACAAAGTTATGACATCTTTCTTACACCTTCCCACAGTCGCGCTTTAGATCACGATACATCTTAGTGGAACCGGGGTATGGTGTATCTATAGTTGTGAGCTTTCTTAAAGGATAAACAGTCTAACCCCATCTACATATGGTATAGAACCAATTACCTAGTCGCAGAACATCATCACATTTTAACGAGTCATCTTTTTTATTTTGCAGTTTAGACCTCATCTACGTATTTGCACAATTTCACATCCTCATATAGAGTGGCATTTGTATGCTCTACTAATGAAAGATTTTGCTTGCACACAAGCCAACAATGTATCTGAATTTTTCACCCAAAATCTAACACTTGTGCCTTCGAGTTTATGCATCTCCTTGCGACGGTCTCTTTTCGGGGCTATATGTATGGCTTGCTGTTTTATTTTCCTTTCGATGCATCGGCACAACATTAGCTTTTCCAAGATGATACAAATGCTTCAATCATAATCCTTGAGCGGTTCCATCCACCAACACTCACAGAAGATTTAGATCTCTGTGAAAAATGTACTTCAGCTCTTGCTGATCCAATACTCAAATCTCACAAGTTACCATATAGGTAATGCCTCCAAATTTTAAGTAAATACCACATGACCATCTCACAAATCATGTGTGGGGATAGTTTGCCGTGCTTCTTCCCTTTGTCTTAAAGCATAGGCTATAACACGACCAGCTTGCATAAGAACACATCCTAATTCCATGCAAGCATCATGAGACATGTAGATCCTTGAACGATGGTAAGGCTAATATGTGATGTGATTGTCAAACATGTTTTGAGTTTAAACTCTGCTCACATTCCTCACAATACTTGAAATTTCACATTTTTAAAATAACTTGGTTAATGGGGATGCTATTCGGAGAAATCCTGCACAAAATGCACGTAGTAAATTGCGAGTCTAAGCTACGAATCTCTGCTTAGGTGAATAAGTCCCAAGACATTTTACGTACGGCTTACGTATTTGTAGGATCCACCATAATTTCATCATTGGATACAACATTCCCTAGAAATGCTTTTGAGTCTAGCCAAGAGTCGCACTTCGAGAACTTAGCAAAAGCATCTGTAATGCACGCGGCCATGATCCTCGAAATGATTCTCATATTCTATCACAGCTCTTTGAGAATATATAAGGATGTCATCGATAAACACTATCACAAACTTTTCTGGGAATGACTTGAACACCTATTAATCAAGTCCATGAATGCAGCTAGAGCATTTGTCAATGCAAAGGCATCACAAAGGCCATTAGTGCACGTACCTAGTTCTAAATGTTGTCTTGGAAATATCATCTTCCCTTATTCTAAGTTGATGATAACGGACCAGAGATCAATCTTTGAAAAATTAGACCGGCTCTATATGATCAAATAGGTTATCTATACGAGGTAAGGATACTTGTTACGTATTGTTACCTTGTTCAGTTGCTTGTAGTTGATGCACATTCTTAGAGACCCGTGCTCTTAACACGAGCAGTCTTTGGTGCACCGTGGTGATACCCACTCGATTCTAATAAAACTCTTATAGTAAGAGATCCTGCAACTATTGTTTTAGCTCCTCGCTCGTCGGTGCCATACGATATGGAGGTGATATTGAGTAGGGTCTCGGGTGTTAGAAATCCAATGCTAAATCTATCTCTGTACTCGAGTAGCCTTGGCAAATCCTCGGGAAATACATTCGAAAATCTTTTACCATTGGTACCTTCTCAGCTAAGTGTTTCTTCTCTAGTGTCTCTTACCATAGCTAAGAAGCCCATGAAACCTTTCTTCGGTAATCATTGGGCCTTTAATAGAGATTTAACCTTACCAACCTCGGAACTTGACCCATTTTAATACAAAAAGTAGGTTCATTGCGTTATCTCAAACTTGAGTATTTTTGCATGACGGTCAACTATAGCATAGCAAGGAGATGATCAATCCATTCCCAACTTAACACATGCGAAGTCGATCATATCAAGTACTATCAAGTCACCTAAATTATTTCTACCCTCTACTCAGATCGACATTCTCGATACATATCAACTAACGGAGAATCTCCCACGGGAATAGAAGCAAGAAGAATTAATTTAACATCTCTGGTGTCTATCAAACCTCGAAGAAAAGTAGAGGGGACACATAGGAGTACGTAGATCTTGGATCAATCAAACGAAGTGCATTAAGTGAACAAAGCGAAAGAATACTTTGTTGCATTTGAGGCTGAACATCTTAAGTGCAAAATGTCGACCTATACCAACATTTCCACTATACTTGATCCTCGGCTTACCACGATCTCAACACACAAAACTATTTCCTATGCCTAAAATAATACGAGTAGCCTGAGTAGGTACATCTAAGCCCGAGCAAGCACATTTGGAAGATTCTTCGGAGGTTTAGGGTAGTCCCTCGGGGTGATTTCCCAACTAGCCACAATAAAAGCCTTTGGTCAAAACCGACCACTTGGCCCAAATGTGATGCGCACGTATGCGGCGAAATTTGGAGTAGTGGCATACATACGCCCAGAACTATGATGTCCAGATAGTGTGTGGTCCCATATGCCACACCTCCAAATACATCGCCTTAAATTACGTATCTGGATTGTGATACCATATCTCTACTGTTTGTGCACCCTATTGTTGTTGTCCTTGATCTCTCACTCTGCGATTTGCACTAAGCGCAGCGAAAGATCCCACATGCTTTATCCTTCTTCACATTACTCGTTGGCTGCACGTTCCTCGCTTCCTTCATTTTTTATCTTTAGCAAGGTCAACTATATCACGAGTAGGTCAAAATCTGTTTGTGGAGCTCTTGCCTTGTATAGACGATCAACCAACCATTAACAGCCTACGGACCGGGCTATTTCGCCAGGCCCTTCTCAGCGAGGAATATCTATCCAACTTACAAAATTTGGTGTTATATGTTGACACATCCATATCAAGTGCAGGACCAATCTCTCGAACTCCATGGCATATTTGGCTCATGCTGACCGGGAAGAAAGTGATCCATGAACAACTTGTGAAGTCATCCCGTATCGATGTCTTTTATCACCATGCCTTCCTAGCAATATGGTTCATACCATGTATTAGCCATGTCCTATAGTTTGTATGTTTGCAAGCTCCCGTCTCTCTTTGGAACACCCTAGTGCTTGTAATGCCTTGAGTGTCCCATCTAAGAAACTACGAGGATCGAATTTGAACTATCGGAGACACATGTGAGCTGTGGTGGCTTGACTTGATAATTCTTGCAAAGATACTACTTTATTCCTAAAAGTATAAATCTATGGGGTTGTACGAGATGGTGCGGTGTTTTGTTGTCAATCCTCTCTGCCTATCTATTCTATCAATCAAGCTCTCTATGGCTCTTTGCATGGAGGTAAGTGCTGTGATAACTCCCTCATGTGATGGTGGAGGTGGGCTGAGTACTTATTTCCGGGGTAGGCTCACATTATAACTCTTATGGTGGTACTAGAGGCCCTTTGTGGTGTGTCTTGGCCCCTACCTCGACCTTTTAACAATGATCTCCACCCTTCCCTAGCGGTGGAAGTCGGTGCCCTATCTAAAGTGGGTTCGGTGTACGTAGTGCGGTTATTTGTAGCTCTGCCATTATATAATCGGTTTGAGCCATCTGGTTAGTCTGAAATAACCTAAGCTCGGGCTACGTGCAAATTTTCTGACCCAATTTGAGGATCATGATCAGCGCTAAGAATAAATCCCAAACAAAGCCCTAAATTCTCTGAGAAAATCGGCGGAGTTTCCCCTGTTTTTGCTTTATCCATGAAATTTTCTGTCTTGAATCATTGAGAACAACCAATAACACTAAACAGAGCAAGTCTGCATAGTCCTCAATCAACCCATTTCTAAACATCACAGTTCTAACTATTTCTAAAATATGGAAAGGACAAATAGCTGCTAACCACAAGTTTGTAATAGTGAAGAATACTCTATGGAACTAACAAAACGCCTCACGGAGAAACTCTAAGAATTCAAGAAAGAGACTATATTAATTAAGTAAGCACTTGATACGAACAAATGCGAGGCTCTCCAGAAGGGAAATTTACCAACTTGAATGCTTTAGTTAATATGCAGTCTCGCCAACGTCACATGCGGTCTACGAAAAAAATAGTGGGGTGAATATTTGGCTCGATGAATAATAGCATAACCACAACCACTTTTAATGGGGACAAATCATAATCTTCTAGTATGAAAATTAGCAAATATCACTAACTAAGTGCCTCTTTCGAAATGGTAAGCAAAATCGGTTTGTCTATGTCTTATAAGTAGAAATCAATAAATAATTCAATGATGATCTCAATAAACCTTTGTCATTATCAAATTTTGTATTTTGAGAGGTTTCCAAGAATGAATCATGTAATCGGTGTGACTCCTACTTGGTGATAGCTAACTGTGCTAGTTTTACTGCTTCCCATGGTAGAGGCTGTAATAGTATCTGTAAATACAAGGGTGCACGGAGTCCTAACAAACCCCTCGTTAGCTACGAGATCCATCAAGGTTTACTTCCATTTATACTTTTATTTATAAATAGTAAGTACTCATGTAAACATTTTCACAATAGTGTAAGGAACTTAGTTCTTATAAAATTATGTACTTTCTTTTCGGTAAGGATAATCATCTCAAGTAACTTGATTAAAACATGTTTAGAAATTGATGGAACCATATCTAAAATAATAGGTAAATATATCAAATAAATATTTCAATATCATATCAAGTAAAAGACTTGTCCCACGTGCAATTTCAAAGCATTCGGTATATTTTTACTTGAAAATCATTATAAATCATGCAGTTGGCCCGAAAATACAAATTGTGGTAGGTCACTACTCACTTTGTCTCGTGTTGAACTACTTCCCGGCTCGTATATCAGTTTCTTGTATGATTTCTTTGATCAATGTTATAATCATTTCATATCAATCTCGTGTTAGTCTCGTTTAGCTAATTAATAACTAATTGAAAATATCCAACCCTCGGTGTTTCATGTTTAACCATCGATGCCACGCTGATAATTGGCTAAGCAAAATCTACTAATTTCGGCTAAATCTTATAGTTTATTCATCAATTTGCACCCAAATTTCTCTAATTTATGTTTAAAAGCAAACTAAAATAACTTTCTTTTGTCCATTCTATTTTCTTTGGTGTATACCAAAATATAAGAGTTTACCCTCAATCTTCTAATTTACTCACTCAATTCACTTGAGAATTTAATAGATTCTTCCATTTTTTTCCTAACCCTTGATTTTTAAACTCTCAACCCCAAATTCGATAATCATAGGTTATATGAATTAAATCTATAAATTAAGTAGGAGATTTACCTTTTTCTTCTCCTTCTCTCTAGAATTATTTATCCAAGTCTTGCTCCTTTTCTGGAAAATTAGTGCTCCCACTCTCTGCGTTTTTCCTCTACGGTTGCTTCTTTCGGCGAAGCCCTTGTTTTTTTCCTTTTGGTTTGTTTTACATTTGAAAGATCTCTTTCAACCCCTCATGGTCTCTTTGATTTTGTTTCATCTCATTTTAATTATAAAAACATAAATATTAATAATATTTTTAAAATAAAAAAAAAAAATTAAATGGTATTACACAACAAAATCTCCCAAGATTCAAAGTCATTGCACTTCAACATCTAACTACATGTCTAGGAATATTTAAACTAAAAAGAAAAAAAAAGTTGCAATGTCTGGAGGAGGGACATCTTTATCAAAAGAATGGCCACTCGCTATTGCGCTCATTCACCTCTCGAAACCCTTTGTTGTTTATAGGTGAGGGATGAGAGGAGCTGGATCGGAGTGCACTTTCGGAAAGAAGTGACGGGAGTAGGTCAACCTGAACACAATCTTGGTAGGCATTATCGTAGCCTTACATAATAAAAAATAATTAAAGTAACAATAATATAAAAAAACTAGTCTCAAACATCAAACATAAGAATAGCAACATTTCAAGTACAACGCTCTTTGCCGCGGTGGCTTAGAAGCCTGCTCTTTGGATTGGGCCTTTGTGCAATGGTACTACTCGAGGGAAGTAGCTCGACTTAGCCACGCCTTTTATCAATTCACAGAGTTTTCAATAATTCACACACTCGGATATTCAATCTGGGACACATGAGCTTTTGATACCCATTCATCTACTCATCATCACATAATAACAACATCAACATCAATAATGGTTAGTTAATTCCCATAGCAGCACCACTATCCTCAATTTAGGTTACAAGTAAGTCTTGATTCCACAAAGCTCAACTCTACCACTTAACACATGCTCAGTTCGGAAATTGTTACACCAAGCTACAAAAACATCACAAAATATAACAATGGGTGACATGTTGGGCACACACACCTACGCCATGTTCCCATAATGCTGTCATGATGTCGGCGTATACACATGCTAGGGTCTTATTTATGCCTTCCAATTCATAAGCGCATGGGACTCGAGAAATCTATGTCTTGTCTGGGCATGGTACCCCTCCCCACTCATATACTCATTCGAATGCTCCCTGGACACGAGCCACTCATCGTAGGACATTATTTCTATCCTTAGCATTCTTCATCCACTGAATATAACAAGGTGCATCATTTTTAAACATGCAGGAGTTTTACAATCTACTCTTTCATGTGTATAATTACAAACCAACAAATATCTTGACAACAATGCAAAATATCATTATTTAACAACAACTTGAGTTTCATAACGGTTCAAATACCACATCATATTCCGTCATTTCAATAGTGTATTTAACAGAAATTCTCATAACAAAGTAGTAATGTCCACAAATCATTCACATATTATCATTGCACAAAACATACCATGCTATTATATAAGTATAATCCCTCGAAGCCATAACCTACCTTGATTTTAGGTAAGGAACGTATTTCTCCACAAAAGCCTTACCCTTTCTCAATGCTTTGGAAAGTTCAAAATCTACAACAGCAATATAGAGTAATTTAATTATTTTATTTTCGAATAAGGGTACTTAAAGTTCAAACCCTTCCCTTGGGGTACTTTCAAAGTAAACCCCAATTTTACCTAGTTAAAGATCTCAATCCAATTATAATCCATATTCTCTAGCAAGTAATCCGGGGGTCTGAGGAGTGTTCAAACTCCTCAAACTTCAAATTAAACCCACCCATTGACTCCAGTATGATCCAACCTAGTCTATCAACCTAGGTTTCCTCGATTCAAAATTCCACCATTAAAGGATGCATAAAAATTCTAGGATCAACAATGCTCATTATCGAGATAGAATCAAGAATCTTACCTTGAGAGAGGAATTCACTTCTCTACGGAGGAAAAAAAATCGTCTTCTAACCCTTCTAATCGTGTTTTTAGAAATAATGGGGTAGAGCCCTAGAAATCTCACTTAAACCCACTTTACGATTTCCGTCATCCGCTATAGCGGTCCCATATTTCATTGCGCGGACCACCACATAGTGAGTGAAGCGGCTACGGTGGATCAGGTGGTTAAATTTCAATCAGTTATGATGAGACTCCAACCATCACGGTCTCGGCTACGGCGAGATATCCTCTTTTATTTGCGGTGGTCCCCCAAACCGGTAAGCTCATCCAAAGCATCTCTTTTTAACACTTAGCTCATTTCTAATCATTTACAAATTCTAGTTTTTCGGCGCTCACAAGTCCTTTTCCCTCATAACAACATGCGGGTTGTTACAACTCTATTTTGAATGATATGACATATTTCATTTTAAATTATTTTTATTTTATTATATATTTAGAAAGAGTAACTACTCATATCATATCTCTTCAACATTTCTACACTTTTATAATCCATATATATGACACCTCTCTAAGTATTTTTCTCTTTCTATATATATAATATATAACTAAGAATAATAATAACGTTAGGAATAGAAAAAGTGATGTGGCACCTATGTTGGACCAAACAAATTATCTTTTCTTTTTTAAAAAAGAGTAGAATTTTCTCTATTTTTCTCATTTATGTATTATATTAAAAAAACTCGATATTAAAAAAAAACTCGAAAAACACTCTTTTAACTCTCTTAATTATATGAAATACGAAATATGAAATATTAAGGAACTAAAGAGTTATTTCTTTAAATTTCTTTAATGTAAAATAATGGTCTTTATTTTCATTACTCATGGTATTTTTTTTATTATCATAACCTTTAAAATAATTAATAGTTATATTCATGATATTATTTAGTATTTCATATTGTAGTCCTACAAATAGAAATATTGTACGACTTTGTAGAAATGATCACATTAGATTCATGTTTTAGTTTGACATAATAAATAAGATGAATGCTATTGAATGGTGATCAGCTTGTGGGAGTGAATTTTGATAAGAGTTCAGAAGATTTTGCATTAATTTTTTTTTTTTTAATGATTAAGGTTGTAAGAATGATGTTGCATTATTTATTTTTTAGTATGTTCTCTGTGATTTCTCTTTATTTTGTATTTATATGAATTTCTGATTAT